>NIJG01000051.1:1099550-1138530 GCA_002201625.1 Euglossa dilemma | reverse complement strand
TACTAAAAAAAAAAAAAAAAAAAAAAATCGCGATCAATTCTTTTTGTTAATTCGTTATTATTTAATTGTCAAGTACATGCGAAATACCTTTTAGAAAGATATTCTCAACGTACGTGTATATACGTGTGTATATCTTTTTAAAAAGATATCCCTTCTTACATTCGCCAAGATGTAAATACATGTCCGCCGCAAATGTCACAGTGCTTTCGAGCAAACTTCGTGTTGCTTTTTGTTATACTAATGTCACGTATTGTTCGGATCGTTCTTTAGAAAATGTAACGTATTTGTATGTCAGAATGGCCATACTAGCAAATTTGGTCCAACAACTGGTTCTCGTATAAGGGCATCGGAGTTAAAATCTGTCAATCGCGACCAATCGTCTGCATAGTTTGTTTACGTATTTGCTATTTACAAATTTTTATATATATATATATAACACATAAAATGGACGAAAAGATGAATATCAAGTATGAATATAAATTTTAATTACGACTCTGGATATCAAAGATTTTGCAATATGCACGGTCCGGTTAAAATTATCACTCCTATTAAAAAGTTAATTAAAAATCGCGATAAAGTTTGCCAGCGCGAAATAATATTACAATTTGTGTTTACACTTTTCAGACAATTTGCGTATAACAAATATAATTTGCATTTGTGTACAATAAATATAACGATCGGTAAATTGGCAACGATATCGATTATTTTCAAATATTAATTATTAAAAACAATTCAAGTGTAATTTTACACTTTAGATGTAATTGCTTCTGATACTTGGAATATTATATACACCTATATAGACATGCAGTGATTTATTATAATTGACGTGATATAATTCTTCTGATTTTTTATTAAAACATTAATAGATTGTTCCTACTTTTTTTATTGTATAAAAAGAATGTAACGTTACTTACTTATTTTTTTTTCTTTTTCTTGTTTTAGATTAAATGATAATTTAATATTTAATGCACCTTTAAAACTTATCTTAAAAAATATACTCTCGCTATGATTATAAGATAAGAGCACATTGTTTTTTTTTTTTCTTACATGATATTAGAAAGTAAAAAAGCAATGAAAGACAAAGTAGTTTCGTATACGAAAAACGTATTATAATATAGAAGTATACGGTAATCATATACTTTTTGTAAGTAGTCATTGATATTCGATCTACTATTGAAATATTTATTTATTACTAATAATTGAAATTTATTGTTAAAAAAAAATATATATATATAAAATATCATAACGTATACATATACTAATTACATAATGATACATATATTATGTTACAGAATCTCTTCTTGTGATTCGAAAATTTTGGAAATGCATTATTAAATGCATTATGGAGTTAATATTTTTTTTTTCTTTTTTGGCTACGATTAAGAGAAATTATTTTTTCACGTATCTCGAAGTTGAAAATTTTTAAAGATGCATTAAGTCAAAAACTCTAACAAGAATATTTTCGAAATCTTCTTTTATGTTTATTCTTTTTTTTTTAACATTTTTTATTTATACGGAATTATTAAATGTCTGCAGACGTCATAGCGTAGATTGGAACAGATTTTAATACCTCGGCCTATTGTTTCTATAATATGTGTTTTATATATATGCATATGTATCGTGTATATATATGTATGCATTTGCAAGTTGTTAAATATTTCATTGTGTCTTTAATGTTTCCTCTCATTTTTTTTCATTGTTCGTTTAATTATATTTTATTACCTACGCATGTACATGCATGTACGTTTTCTGGCACAGTGCATCGATGCTGTACATAATAAAGATTCACCTTATGCTTTTTTTACACAGAGCCATTTCACCGCTTCTATGTATGACTTATTACTTCTCCTATGTTCGGTATTATTTTCCATAACATTATTCGTGACTGATATTATAATCGTATAACAGTTTTAAAAATATTTCAGAATTAAACAAGGAATAATAGAATGACTATAATAGATGAATAGCAACTTAGAACGTAATAAAAATATATTACTGCAAGTAGTAAGAGTAATCGGGAAAAAATAGAAAGAAAAAAAAAAAAAATTGAAAAAGAAGAAAGAATTAAGTAGGTGCATGGGGTTCGTTCAAGTGCGTTCGTATTTATACAACTGGAGGAGGGATTCACAGGAAGGAGTTGGGAAGAGAATTATAACGTGGTGAAGAAAATGCCAGTAGAGTAGCCGCCACTTTACTTTACTTCTGTTTTCCTAGATCACAGTCACATGTATGGCTGCTAAATCACGGAACATGTTTCATCACCATATTTTTTTCTTTTTTTGCTTCTCAACACAAAAAAAAAAAAAAAAAAAAAAAAAAGAAGAAAGAAAGAAAAAAAAGAAAAGAGGAAGAAAATATGAAAAGTAGCATCAAAATCTTATCAATACTGGAAAATAGTTCACTAGTTTACACAAGTACAAAATATAATATTCCGTTTAAATTCTTTGAAAGGGGCAAGTGCGAGAGACACTTGATCCCTGTTAAGATCTATCCCTGTACACGAGGAAAAGCTATCCAGGGAACAATCCTATTATTCGAGGAACAAACTAGGATACATTAAAATGTGTCTTTTTTTCATCTTTTTTTTTTTTTTTTCTTTAAATATTCGCAACGTGAGGAATTTTTTTTATTAAAAATCATCGTTACTCCATCATTGCTGTTTTTTTTTTATGTAAATTGCAAATTAAATTACATAGTTAGTATAAAATTATCGCGAATGCCAGAAGTTTTAAAATGAAGATACGCATTATATGTAAAATATTCTCCATAATAAAACAATGTACTTACAAAAAAATGAATATTGAATGATATTCGATTCAAGATAACTTGTGCTTTCATAAATGATATTAAAAAATTTGTTACTAAATAAACCATACTGTAAAAACTATTACGAATCACAAATGCGCTCACATATTCCTTTCCCTTCAAGAAACGATATTATTTAAAATAAAACTACCGTATTGCGATACTTTGTAATAATAAAGATAAGGATGAACACACGGTAAATAATAAGAATTGTTTTACAAGGCGTAACATAAACATGAAATAAATGATTTCTAATAAACTCGCCCTATGAACATTCGAATTTCAACGTTAAATTATATATTTCATATAATAAATACGCTTTAAACGAAAAGAAAAAAAAAAAAAAGAAAAGAAAAATTCTGTATTAAGAGGAAAAAAGAAACTTTCTTTCAGAGTATCGTTCGTAGGAGTGATCAGTTCAGGTTTCAAGTGTCTCTTCTTTTCAGTAATCGCTTGCCACCGGTGCGTTTAACGCTCCGTAAAAAATAATAAATCAAGAAATGATAAGAGAGTAATGTAATTATATATTATATACAAATAATAATATCCTAACACTTTAGGAAAGGGTTAACTTTGGAGGAGGGTGGGGGGACCGTCCCGTGCGCAAGAGTTCATGACGTATGAAGGCCCACAATCTGTAAATTTCTTTCTTTTTATCGTATCCTAATCCTGCCTGCGCTTTCATTATAATTATTATTCTACAAATTACAATGCTCTACTCTACCGTTTCGGATGTACCCTAAATTTTATATAATATATACTCAGTTAGTGTATTGTATTTGTTTCCTATTTACAAAATATGTAGAATAGACATTGTTCCTATCCTAACTACAATATGCGTGCCGTGGCGCGAGACTTTTAAACCTTTCAAGGTGCGCTTTTTTTAATAAACATATCACTAATTACATAATCTATTTTACAGCCAAATTCAACAATCTCCGCTGAAATTCAACGCGTTCCCACCAAAGATACTATGAAAACTTCCCTATAACGTAAAAGTAATCATTTGATCGATAAAATGCGCTAAAATAAACGAGATACGTAATATATATAATTTGCATAATGAACAACGAGTTCCGTTAAAAGCGTAGTAACAAAATTCAAATCACAACAATATATTTAATAAATTTTAATGTTAAACTTCTCGGCACGTTCTCTTTTCCTCGGTGCTCGATGGTAATATTAAATTTTATCTATTAGCAAATATATTTTTCATTAGATTATACACGCATTTGATTACGACAAGCTAAAGGTAAAAGCAAATAATTTGTCATGGCCAAAAAAAAAGGAAAAAAAAAAGAAAAAAAAGAAAAAAAATACGGCCTATATAAAACCGCTTACATCTAAATTGGCCAAAAATAGTAAAGAAAAAATAAGATCAACTTTAAAATGCTTATAAAACGTAAATTGAACGCGTTGAATTTGAGTAGAGCTCTAAAAACAGTAGATAAGTACTTTCGAGAATATTGGAAACATATTACATATTATCTATATCAAGTGGTGTCTAACAATTAATTCTTTACTATTAAGGGATTTATTACGCATGCATTCCCTTGTTTGTCGCCGCACAATGGCACGATTTTTATCTCCACTGTTATAATCTATGAATCACCAAAAGAATGCTTTCATCTTAAAATTGTCAGACACAGCATCATAGATACTTTAAACTCTCCAGATATCTCCCATTCCAAGTCATGCTATAGTATTTACAAGTAAAATAAACATATCTGCTGACTGCATTACATAAATTTTGTGCAATGTTTATCGCAGTTCTTCCTTCTATAGTTTTCTTTTTCATCTATATCATATATAAAGTATAACTAAAGTATATAAACTCTGATTTCATTTTATAATGCTTCATTAATTCTAATACTCTCTGATTACGATTTTCTCTTCCTCTTTCTCTCAAAAACACCCATACACATCCTACACTCATGCGAAACGTCATTTTCTATATCACACATACTCTCTCTTTCTTTCTACTTGGATCTCATAGTATTTTTAACAATGTTTAGCAATGGCTTAGGCCTTCCATAATCCTTGCAAGGTGTTTCGATGTACAAATATCGGTCATGCATATTTGGAATTGTACAACTATGTGTTGTGATTTTATAACGTAGTAAAATAATTTCTTCACGTCTATATTAAAGTTTTCATAAATCATCTTTAGATTTAGAATGCAGAAGAGTATTGTCTTTTCTTCTGAGAGAAGAAAGCTCTTTTTCTCGAATTATATATTTCGAAACAGTTATTTTATGCGATTATATTATTTCTTTCCCATTCATTATCAAACAAGATAATATGATTAAGCCTGTAAATTGAGCCTTTAGTTTACTAATGAGCGTTACCATTGCTAAAATACAGTAAATTCTTTATCACGCGAATATTTCACAATTTTACATGTCATTATCCCAATAGAACACAGATATTCGAACACGCATTTAAGTCAACATTAGTAATCTTGAGAAATATTCCTCGATACAATATTCCTTCAGCTTTATATACAATATGAAGATTTTACTGATATGTGTACATCAACTCACCTTGATATGCCTGTTTAAGTTACCTGCACCAGGTTACATCAAAGTTCGAATTGCACTAAAGCCTTGCAGCACTTTACAACTTGCTAAAACTTGTACATCAACAATTTTTCCCAATAACAACTTTCCTTTTTTTTCAATGAATAATGATGTACTCATGCTGTGGAGTAAGGGGATGCATAGTATCACAGTTGGCACGTGGGCGCTAGCTACCACTACTGCTTACAGGCAGTGAATGTGGAGCCCCCATCGACGTAGGAGGAGCAGTCAATGGTCCTATAAAAATGTTTTTTTTTTTTTTTTCTTTTTATAAAATATCTTTTTTATAATTAATATTTAAAAGTACAAAAATATTAAATAATTACCAGATACGTTAGGTGATGGTTCAGAAACAGGTAGTGGACTAACTAAACTGTTAGCACTCATAGGTGTTGAATTAGCCTTTAATTTTTGTCTGACCTCTCTAATCTTCAATTGTAAACTTGTCTTATTAGGAAATATATCTGAATGTTTTGCTTGAAAAGTCGTAGTAGCTTGCGTTGTAGGAAAGTATCCGTGTTCTTGAAATAACTGCATCACAAGATGTCGACGTTGTTCCAGTACTTTCCTATGACCTCGTTCGTTTTCGCTCCTACCAATTCCTACAGAGTTTCCAGCACCCCCTCCAGGAGTTTTTGGTGTCCTAGGAGAACTAGCATCAACGTCTCCTACTAGATCAGTGTTAGTTCTGTATGCTTCAACGTTAAAATCTGGACCAAAGAATGTGTTCCCCGTTAACTTGACACTGGAAGTTGATTTTGGAGTAGCAGATATTGACGTATCTGATTCGATGTCGTCCTCATTCACTGTTAAAAAAATAACTTTATTGAATGGAGTGTACAAGTTACAAAATTCTTTTTCATAGAATTATTAAAATAGTTACTTGTGGGCCTATGAGGTCCTTGCGCGGATTTTTTTCGATAACTTTGCATTTGCATTGTTGATTGTAAATTCGATGGATGTAAACCAGACGTTACTACTGAACCATGACCAGATGAACCCGCCGTATTGATACTGATTGCACTTGGACTTTGTATATCTTCTGGTTTAAATTCTGGTAAGGACGAGAATTTTTCTTGGAAATTTACTTGTTCGAGAACTCTGCAAATATATTTTTGATATGTTTATTGCAAATTTAAATAGTCATAAAGTTTAAATTTTTTATTTCTTATACCTGTCCATTCCATCTTCGACATTTTTCTTAAAGAAAGAACCTTTTTTGGTAGATGGTGACGGGGAAGCATGAGATTCTGAAAAATTTTGTTGTTGCGACATTTGTTCCGTAACTTGAGACGTATTTGTTTGTGGACGATTGTCACAGTGTTGAGACATCAGAGGCCCATGGTCTCCTGCATTTGATGTGGGAGGCATTGCTAAAAATGAAAAAGGAAGAAGAAAACATAAAATATATAAAAGTTTTTTCACGAGTAAGATCAATTTTTCCGAAATGATACTTATATTTATTATTTAAACTAGATATTATTGTTATAAATATCATAAAATCGATAAATTTGTACCCATTGATTGTCTCCTTTGTAACGGTGCTCGACCAAGTTGCGCCGGAGTTGGAGCAAGCATAAAAGGACCCTTACTTGGACCTATATCATTAGGCTGAGTTTCATCCATGGAATATGATTTATTTGTAGAAATTTCAGTGCTACCATGATTGCTAAGAGGTGTGTGAGGAGTATGTGGAGTAGAAGGCTGTTTGTGTTTATCATTTATAGGAGGCAAAAGAACATTTATTGTATCTTTTCTATCTTGATCAGATTTTATATTAGTCACTGAAAAGGAACAACAATAACCGTTAGTCCTCATTCGAAATATATGCATTATTATCGAATCATTTGAAATATTTTCCAATTATTCGAAAAATATTAAGAAATCATTTACAACGTACCATAAAACTGGGCATGATTGTTTCCTAATTGATTTTCATTTTTTTCAGGTTCTGCAAGACGTGCTATTGGATGACCAATTCCTCGATAAGTAGACGTGGTAGACGTTGTTGAAACTGAGTAGGGTTTGCTCACTATGACACTTTGGGTTTCCATCTTATTACCAGAAACTAAACCTTGCGAAGATATGTTGCGATTGCCAGCGTCTATAATTAACAATATTAACATTTATTTTGTGTATTTTAATAAAACTACAATAGTAACTTAGAAATATTTAAAAAGAAACTAGTCAAGAAGGTAATAGAAGAATGTTGAAAATATCATACATTATTATATAACTTAAACGCGTTATATGAATATTAGATCGGTTTTAAAACGGTTACGTTCTGTAAAGCTTACCGGAGATAGGTATATGGAATCCACAGTACATCCGGGGATGAGGTGGTGTTGGACCAAGATACTGCGATCCCTGCTGCGGTTTGGAAACAGCCACCAAATCGTTATCGAGCAATGTTAGAGTGAACGATGGTTGATAAGGGACAGCTGAAGTAAGGGGGCGAAGAATAGTGCCTAAAGACTGCAACGGCTGCTGTTGTTTAAACAGAGCCATCATAGGTTTCGATCCAATCTGTCAGTATTGTTAAACTTTTGTAGTTTAATCTTTGAGTTTATTCGCATGTGTTTACATTGAACTCTTTAGAAAAAATCCAAGAGTTCCCTGCTCCCTCAATTCAGGTTTTAATATTTTAAAAAAAGAAAGAAAGAAAAAGAAAAATAATACGGCAGCGAGGTAAGTAGGCACGTGCGAATAGCACTCGAATTATATTTAAACATAGTAACTATTCATACCTTGTTCTCAGACACTTATTAAAAAATTTAAAAATAATAATTGATTAATCGTTTGAGTGTAGAAAACATAACTTTAATTAAATGTAATTTAGTTCACTGTATTTTTAATTTCGAACGGATCTATTACTTGTTATAATTATCTATGTAAAACCTAATCAAAGAAAGTAATGTACACGTCTTTGAAGTAAAATACGCATGAAACGAGCTTTTAGATCATAGTTACAAGTATACAATGGTTATAACAAAATAAGTTATCACTGATCTTTCACTCAAACAATGAGCATAGAATTTCTGAGTATTCACACATGCCTAAACGAAAAGGATCATTTTATAGAGGATTTAAGGAAAATAAAATATTTTAGACATTTTAAAATTATATTCACTATTATGTATAGGTTCATTTCGTCTGGATTATTTTAGGTATGTATGTTACTATTATACATCTTTAATAATTTATACCTATAATACTTACAGAATGTAACACCGGGGCAGCCGTAAATTTAGGCATATTTCTTCCATTTTCATGTATGCTTGCTACCAAGTTGCTCATGCTGTATTGAGTACTGTATTGCTGTTCAGTTTTTACTGGTTCTGGTTTAATAACTTTTGGAGATATTGGCATGGTTATAAAGGCTCCACCAGTGGGCTGAAAACCTGAAACTCCAGTCGGGTTGACGGGACTATGATAAGGATATGTGCTGGATAAAACCGAAACACTTCCTCCTTTGTCCATAGAAGTATGATGATATTTTGTCGTGGTCTCAATACCTGTTGAGGGTATTCGTGCTAAACAAACGGGGAAATTGATTTTACCATACTATACTACCTTGCTATACGTGATTTGAAAATAATTAAACATGAAAACGAACCTTTTATCGGTTTAGGCCTGCAGGTTACTTCTTGTTTAATATTCATTGCTTCCATTTTCTGACCACTTACAGGTGAGAATCGTGATTGCGTGTAACATTTCTTTTCAGCATCTTCATCTTGTACGTCATTATCGCTATCTGTTAATTTATCTTTGCATTTTAAATCTATTTCAGGCTGTGGATCTTCGCAAATAACCATTTGATCTTCGTCTGATGCATTACCGTCTTCGTCCTGTTTTAAATCCAATTCTGTATTTTCAACCGGTAGAGGCATTTCCATTATCCGATGTGTGTGCGATTGATTAATAACCTGAATAAAAAAATATTTTTAACAGAAATGAAAATTAAAACGTCTAATTTAGAAATGATTTAAATTAAATTTACTTCAATTGTTGGGACTTCATTGTACACTGTAGTAACAGGAACAGTAATTTCATCTGTAGCTCTTGGTGTTAATGGTACGTCATCCGTTGGTGGTCCCATATCAGTTTCTTCTCCAGTACTATTCAGTTTTCCTCGAGATTCACTACCCTTAAAACTTGTTGTTGAAGATTTCCGCCTATCTTTACTACACCATTTCCAATCCGGATGAGCTTTGAAGTGCGCTTCTTTCACCTCTGATGCAAGATCGTGATATTTTTGTTTTTCTTCCGGACCTAAAGCATACCACCATTCTCCCAATATTTTAGACACGGTACGGTTATCCTGATTTGGATGTCTTTGATGCACTACTGCACGATGTCGTTTGGAAAAAATCATAAATGCGTTCATCGGTCGGCGTATTCTGTCTTTAGTCTGTAAAATTACATTGTGAATTAAATTCTTAATATCGATCTTACGTTTTTGTATTGTAAGAGAACAAATTTAGTAGATAATATTTTTAAATAAAAGTACTAACATACTTGCTATTTAAACTTACTTTAAGAGGACTCTGAGGCTCTTTGGAATGCAGTGCACTAAGCGATTGACTGCGCCCCTTATTAACATTAGCCTCAACTTCTGCAGGAGTTGTAGGTTCTGCTTCAAAAACATCATCATCTTCTTCTTCAGCAGGAGTTATAGGATCTGGACCTGGTCCAGAACCATCTTCACCAGGTGTGCTCATACTAATTGGAATTGGAGGCGCACTTAAAGGTGGACTTAACGCAGATGGCGGAGGACTCACTTCTGATTGATCCAGTACTGTTGTCTGCCAGGGAAAAGCTGCAATTAAATTTTTAAATTAGTCATAAAGACTTTGATGAATAGTAGTATGCAAATAGCAGTAAAAGTATCAGAGAAAAATAAAATTAGACAAAGTATATAATTTAAATTCAAGTAAAAAATCAAGTTGCTCCATTTGCTGTAAAATAGACAATGATCCATTTTGTTTAACATACTTTACAACAAATATAAGAATAGTCATATGTTTTGTTTGGGAATTAAAACTCAAACCTTTTTTCCAGTTGCGCACTGCGTTGTTCAGTAATGATGGGGGATGGGGTTGGTATGCAGGAGAAACATCATGGCTACCATCTGCAAAAATCTTACTGTTTAGTCAATTTCTCTAATATTATGATATTAATTATGGAAAGATAGCGGATTTAAGCAATAAGAATGTAAATGTGACTATCCCAGGTAGTTAACTTAAATAAAATAACATGCTCACATATATAAAAAGACCGATTATGACGTTTACGAACTTACATAGAACTCCATTATTTTTAGAATTTTCTTCCCTAGATGATTGTGTTTTAGGAATTTGTATCAAATGCCCGGGTTGTACAATTACATGCTGGAAGACACTTGTTGGGGTAGGCGGATTTGAAGCTTCAGTAGTGGTTGTCATTACAACGCTTGTGGGTGGTGGTTGCGTTCTCTGCATATCCATATGAGTAGATGCATGTGTGGCTACTTTACTTGCCTAATCATAACAATATGTTTTATTTTTAAAATTGTTTTTTTATATTTCGTAACAATATTTAATATTTATGGTTAAAGTGAATTTATTCAGTTTTAATACTAAAATTGTTTACCTGTTGTAAAACGGATAATTTGTCAACATGGACGGATGAAACAGCAGGTGACTGTGGAGGTTGACATTGCGTTTGATGTAACGTTGCTGGAAGCTGACCTAAGTGATTCATTAATGTTGGTCTGTATTTATCATCTTGATTAGTTATATGGCCTGCTGCAGATACATCCATACTATTTTTTATCACAAGATACTTTTTTTCGTGTTGATGCGGCATTACATAAATTGGTTGATTTTGTGTTTGCGGTTGAGCATAATCAACTGGTTGTTCTAATGGCTTATGCAGAAGAGTCAAGTTTTGTGGTGTTGGTGCAGACAGTGGCATATGAGGTGAATGAGATGGTTTTAATATTTGCGGATTTTGTTCTGAAATTTCAGAGTGACTGGGAAAGCCATTATTTGTTGTAAGTGCATGCTGAAGAATGATGCCTTGCTGTTGTTGAGCTATAGTCGTCACAACCGATGGATGTCGTGGTGGTGGGCTTTGTTCTGACCATGACGAAGTTAAATTAGATCCGGGTATACCACGACTCACGGGAGAGATTCTTATCACGCTTGTTCCTATACTGGCAGGGACTGGGGCAGTTGGAGCTGGTCGATTTGATCTAACCACTCGATTAGGTTCGGGTTTTATCACCTGCTGCTGATACTGAGTAAGAAAAGTGGATTGAGTAGGCGAATGTTTCCACTTTGCACCAGGCGAAATTAATGGAGTTGGATGATGAGCAGGACTTGAAATAGGCATAAACACATTGTTTTGATTAAGACCCAAAGGTGGTACTGGAGATTGATTGATACAAGGAGATATCGAAGATTGTCCAGTTGGCGAGGAAAAGGCTGGTGTTGCTGATCTAGAACTTCCCAAGGAAACTATAATAAAAAAAGTATTATTTTAATCATTGTTAAGTTAAAAATGTAAGTGTTTAATGAAGTATCAGGCCAGTTCATATATTCATACACATTTTAATTATAAAAATACGAAGTTAAATTTATTCCAATCTATAACGTATTTGCCATTATCTGTCGAATTTGAATAAGAAAAAATGTTTATGAACTGGTGAGTATCGCGGATTAACAGATCATTAAGTTTAAAAACTTACCAAGCATATTAGCAGCTTCAGTTTCATCTTGATCAAATCGACCAGCAATTCTCCTATCTACGTAATTTGGAGACGTGTCAGAATCTCTAGAAGTTTCTTCGCCGTCCATTTTACTACGAAAAGTATTATTGTGTAATATATTATTATATATGTATTTAATTGCAAATTACTACAAGTATTCTTACCCAGGAAAGGTATTTGTTGGACCTCTGAGACAAGATCCTTTCAAACTAAGATGACGAGAACAATATCCTCTTCGTTGGCTTTCTTTGGAACATCCTTCTTTACTACAGAGTCTACGCCACTGTTTACCATTGAATTTTTTTCTAACTCCACTTGGTGTAGCCACTACATCACCTTTTTTATATCTATGTGGCGTTGCCGCCTGAGATCTATTTGACGTTTAACAATTTAAGAATAGATCAATACCTTCATAACATATATATATATATTTTTTTTTTTATTTCAAATAATTACACGATATTTAATTATTATTATTACCTGGGCGTGGCCGCTTGAGAACGGGGAGTTATACTGCGTTGCTCAACTAGACTACTGGTACTTCCCCGACTTTGCATGCTGCTTCTTTTACTGCTCCCTGATAATTTTGCATCTGTCAGTTAAATATATTTATGTTACTATTATTTTTATTACACGCCTTCATATCAGATAATATACATGATAAACATTAGCACAATGTATAAAAATATTAGTACCGCGAAAGTTACAAAACTTTTCATAGTATAATACCTTTTAAAATTTTTAAATCCATTCCTAATGAACATTTTTCTTGAACGAGTTATTAAATTTAACATACATAGAATTTTATCTAACCTGCATCTGAAGGGAATGTAATATCTTCCCTATCTAAGTCATCTTCACTTTCTAAATCATCATACGGTCGACTTCCATTACTTAATGCTGTAGTGGCAGAATGTGCAGAGGTGCCTAAAGTCATGAGAGGACTAGTACCAGTCGTTCGGTAATAACCACTTGTGTCGCTATGAGTTGATATATGAGATGTATGGTGAGAAGTGTGATGGAGTTGCAAAATTGGCACTGCAGTCGGAGCTTCTGAAGAATTTCGATATCCATGTTCTGAAAGACGAAATATGGAAATTTTAAATTAACAAACATAAAATTCCTTGGCTAAAATGTAATTAGTTATATAAAAGAACACCATACCAATTCCTTCGACTCTCGAAGAATCACAGTCTTCCAATCCCTCTTCTAGTTCATCCCACCATGGAGGTTGCACTAATCGTAAATCCGCACGCTTCACAAAATAACTATCACTCTGATCATCTTCCCTTGGTATTTTAACAACAAAACGCTTAGGCTTCGTTAAAATCTTGCACACTGTCCCTTTTACAAACACTTTAGCTGCGTCAATATGATTGTTTGACTTTGGACACCTGATACAAACTTCCGCATCTAAAGTCACTTGCCCAACCGAGGGGCTCGCGTCACCTATCACATCGTACCTTCCCGCGCCCAAAACGTCAGTGTAACGCATTAGTTTCCTCTCTCCGTCAAACTCTATGTAAATCTCTCCTTGAACAACGTTACGAATAACACCTGGATAATAATATGAATCCCTTAAAGCTAACACTCTGTGGTCGCGCCACTCACTGAGATCAATAGCAACAGTAGCAGCCCGAGGACGAGAACGTAAAGGTTCTTCTCGAACAGAATAATCCACTGCTGTACTTTGAGGTGGTAAAACTACCACCGAATGTGCCGAGGATACCTATTAAAATATTCATCATCGTTAATATCACATAAAAGTGTTTGTACATAGCTATTCTTATTTCATTAAATTGTAATACTTCATTTTGATAAAACACCTTTCTTGCACAACTTATTCTTCCTTTTCAATTAAATATAATTATGTAGGAGATATATCTACTATATGAACTATATGAACATTTTACTTGAAAAAGAAATTCTCAATATTTTAGAAGATAACCAAAGTATGTCTTTGAGAAATTATTTATTGAAATATCTTTATCGATTAAGTTGTGAAGCGATTAATAATATATCTTTGTTTATGCCACAAAAGCAATATGTTTACATATCATTAGATAAATAGATTTTAGAAAATTCGTACAATAAATTTCTGACGGACTTCTACTTTCAATACTTTGAAAAGCAAATGGTGTATATATAGTTAAACAATTTGTATTATGTCTCAGTTTCCTTCTAGATAAATCAAATGTTAAACTTTATAAACGTTAAAAATTATTCTAATATATTTTAATGATATTTCACATTTGATGCGGTTAGTCTTCGCAGTTTAATAACAAACAACATTCGCCTTGCTTCTGTACACTGTACTCTTAGATATGATACTTGCAACCACACTCGTATTTTCAAAACAATCATCTAATATTATGTAGTCTACTGATAAAGTTCAAAAGTTCATCGATTGTTCCATATAGAAAGAGACTTCTCAAAGATTCAAGTTTACTCCTGATTTTCTCATAGGCTCGTTACAATATACAGTTTTGTCTTATCTTAACAGATAAAATCACATCAAGAAATAAAGGCTCATTTTAGTTAACAATAAATCGCAATACCTTGTTATACTTCTGTGATTTTAATCGGATACTCTACCAAGATCTACCGCGTTAATTCTTTCATAAAATCTTTCATACTGGCTCTTATACGCACTTGATAACAATCGGATTCTTGATGTTGCGGAGATTGCCGAGTTGCTAAGGTTGACTGCTGAACTAAACCTGATTGACCGAGTGGCATATTCGGTGCTCGTATGTTCACCATATTATTCATATTTCTCGTTACATTGCTGGTTTTGTCCATCTCCTCGAGCTCCGATGGATCAAACTTTCGTTTCTTTGGAAGTTTCTTAGCACTGATCGTTGGATCCGATGGATCCCGCTGAGGAGGCGCCGGTGGCGGGGGTGGTTGTTCCGGAATAGATTTTTCTTCAATCGAACTGCCGCCACCACCCCCGCCTGCTCCATATTGTCCGCCTCCAAGGGGATCCCTTTTTTCGTGCATCTCAGAATGAGCAGTCAGCATTTTGGCCACCTCACGCTGCTCTGCAAATTAAGAACAAGATATTAGAATTGTGTCTGTGAAGGGTTCCATTCATTCTTAAACGTCTATAAAGCGCTTTACGGATAATCGTGAATAAAATTAGTCGGAGCAAGCAAGAATGGCAAAGGAGTAGCAAAATTAACAATAAAAAGAAGAATACGAGAAGGCGGGTAGCTTATCGAAAATACGAAACGAACGAAATAAAAATTCGAACTTTCATCTTTTTTGTCATTTCAGAGCCGATGCGAAATTTGCGATGTGTTTTACAATTATTAATTTCTAAATCTACCTATATTTTACATACCTGCCTTTTTCTTTTTTCATAAAACAATAACATCTGATTTTACATATTGATAAAATTATAAATAATTCTGTTGTTTAACAGAATTAAACATTTCAGGAACGCGAAACTTTATTCGGCTTTAATCTAAATTGTGAATTTGAATTCCTAATTCTTTGCATAGACGATGATTCATAAGAATAATGATATTCAGTGCGTTGGCAAATGTTTATAGTAGAATCTGTACAAATACTTACAAAGTTCTTTCTATCGTTATCTCGTATTTGTATAAAGTAAATGACTTGAATATTTATTTCATTTACTTAATAATATTACGCAATAGCAGTTACTAAATTACACATGAGATATTCTTACAGAACTCGCCTATAACTATTATAACAATAAACGTAATAGTTTCTATTATTAATATACCAGTTAATAATTATCCAGGCACATTTTCCTAACATCTTTTACGATCTTATAAGATATTAAGAATAGAAATAATATTGCTTAGGCGATGACTAAATCAAACACTAAGTAACTTTAGTCAGGGGATTACCGCTATCCAATTATACAATATCGTATATATCATTAAAACTTAATACTAATGAAAGGTTTTAATTTTTCCACGTTTAACTCGCCTCTTACATATCACTGTTCCACATTTTAAACATTTAGAACGTTTGAATCACAACGGACAACAAGCATTTCTACCTTCGATTTCGTAATACTTGAGTAGCAGTTAGTTGCTGTTACCAGACATGTAACTATTGCCTCGTTAAATATCCATTTCATAATTTCCAGAGATTCGCGAAAAAGCATATAAAGTAATAACAGCTTCGTATTTTGGACATTACGCTGATCATCAATAATTTCCACAATATCGGAAAGGCTTGAAACCGTTCCTTTCTGGGAATTAAAATTGGGACATATTACTTTCATCGTACGTGAATCAAATGTTTTACGAACTAAGTTCATACTCGATGACTCATAGGTTCGTTCACGTATCTCGGAATAATAATTAATTACGTTATTTCTATATTCGTTCAATTTGTGAAATAGAGATTTATACCGTTCTGACTAAGTAGTTTAAGTAACGTGTATTAATGCAATTTCCATTATATTTGAAGTTTATTAAGAATGATAATTAAAACATTTAAACCGGATTAATCAATCCAAGTTGTAAAAAACTGAATCATATCATATCATCTATCATCTATAACAAATCTTATCATAAATATCGTAGATATGATTTCCAATAGAAATATAACTGGCTCAAAAGTTACATCGAAAACTCGATTCGAGAAATTAAAGGATATTTCTTTAAAAAATAGCGCAATTTCTTAGCATAACATCTCTAAATGATCCGACACGATCATAAATACAAATGAAAATTAAATTTACTTATGATCTTTAGAGTATTAGCAAATTTTCGGCGATATCTATTGCTTCGAATTTTTAGGAACTAAAATCGTTTAACATGCAGGTTTTAGTATCCGTTACTCTGATTCTCGGGGATACAAATGAACTTTGTTTTCAAAAGTGAAAGCGTTATTGTATTTGCAATCCTAATGCTCATCATTTACTTTCCCTGATTCTAATACAAGGAATAAGACTGCATAATCCGAACGATTGAACACATTAGTCTTATTCAAACAAATCCATGAGTCATTACACTTCGAAATAAACAAAAAGAAAAAGAGGGGAAAGAACGACTACTCATCATTTCTTCTCCTCCAAAGTCCTCACTACGAGTAAATCAATTAATTCGCGATACTGTTGTTTTATTCATATAATAGAAAAAAAAGGAAAAAAAAAAAGAAAAAAATGGAAAGAAAAAGAAAATGATGACAATCTTGTGTTCATGGTACATTGAAATCAAAGATTTAAGCAATAGATTACGTTTCACGAAGAACTAATGGAATAAAATATCTTTAAAATTCTTCTAAATTTTTCCTTTAAAAAAAAAAAAGACGGGGCGAGAGGTTTATCATCTGTTTCATAGTGAGAGTAAAAATTCTTACTTTACGTTTATGTCCTCTTTTTATTAATAATAGTCTGATTTGTTAATTTGTAAGTTATTTGATATTTTCTCCTCGATTTTGTACTCAAACTCGAAATTATCAATGAAAGAATTATGAATGAATAATATACCATACAAAATATTTTCTTATAACACGCTATAAATAAGAAACGACTAACGAGTAGATTAAGAATCAAGTGTATTTTCTTTCTTTTTATTTTACCGTAGATATAAGACACTGAATGTAATAATTTATGTTTTCCTTTCTCTTACTTGCGGTTTTATAAATGTAGCAATCTTCGAGAAAACTTAAACGGGGGCCCAAAAATTATACCATAATGCTTAATCGTAAGAAAATTGCGATTACGTGAAATTCCTCATGCTTTCGTTTCGCTTTCCCCTCGTTTTATTTCAATATGAGATTAGAATGCCCTTGTTCACTCAATGAAAACTATACTTCTAGTAAATGTCGCGGGTCAACCATGATTCATGCAACACGGGACTTTAATAAATTGAATAAGTTTCTAACTTTCATAACAAAATACTTTCTTGGCGAGTATATACCTTTTCTGCATTCAAATTGCTTTTCGATTTTTTTCTCTAATTAAATTGCATCCTATGTTTTTAATTAATTTTTGCAAAACAAATCTTCTCACCTTTTTTTCCCCCTCTTTGAAATTGGAATTTTTGCCATTGCAATGCACTCTATGCAGTTACACATAGAAAAATATACGCTGGTATTGCTTAATTTTAATTCATCCGGAACGAAATTTTTTACAACTAAATTTCCATCTAAATTTTATATTCTATCTCGTATATAGTACGATTTCCAACTTATCCTAAATTCGTAATGCACGAAGGCATGCAATTAGAGCGTAGACACAAACCCGACATCAGTTTTCTCAAAAAGGAAGTATCGTACATTTGAATTTCACTCCGCATTCTAGACTCATTTTCGTACGATCTACTTCTTTCAAATGTTTACGTTTGAATTTTTACTACATTCTGTATCGATACAGGCGAAAACCATGCATAAAAGCAAATCAAATTTCCCAACCAGGCACCTCAGGTAAAACATTCTCGCTCCATCTTCCCAGCTTTTGTTTTTATACCAATTCCTTTCCAATTTTCCACAAATTATTCATGCACAGAAGCAATTCTTCAAGAAGAAGCTGTTCTACGAAAAAAATTTATTTACAATTCTCCATTTACTTTCGTACGAATAATTTCCTTTTCCTTGCTTTTCTTACTTTTTTACTCTAATCCTCAGCGAAACCTTAGCAGTATATAATGGCCTATAATAGTGATAACGAAAGCATGCGATCAGAGCGTTAGCGTATCAATATACATATATATATATATACACACATGCATACATATATACTCACAGTCTGTACAGTCGAGAGGAGGCTGTGTGCTGAAATGTGGCGAGTTGAAGCTGGGAGGGTGGTGACACCGGCTGGGTGCATACCTCAGCACCCGGCTGTCGGGGACAGGATGCGTCGAGTCTGGGCTCTCTCGTCTTTGTCTATCTTGTGACGGGGTTGCTGTTCCCTCTCCCAACTCCAATTCTTCTTCCCAGCCCCAACTGCCGAGCATCCTCCTCCGAAAATTCTCCTCTTAGGCGAACACTTTTCTCTTCTTTCTTAATTGTCTTGTACCTCTAGTCAATGTCCTGCACAACAGAACGAGTTTCGAAATGGTTACTAGGGTTCAGCGAGTGTATTCGATTCCCACACCGGGGTTACGCTTGTCTCGTTTCTTTCGCGGTCATCTGTTAAAATGCGACAAAAACCAGCGAAACTCCGGGATTTTTATGCTCCTCGTCAGGAGCAATTTCGGCCCCCCCTCCATTATATATCGACGACGCGCGCCGTTAACACCTCCATCTTTTTAGTATAGTTTCGGTATAGGTTAAGGAGGCGTTCTCATCGTGGTATCACTCGTGTATTGTGAATCAAAGTTATTAGCTGCAATTTAGAAGGAAATCATTTCAATATCGTTTATATATTACAGATCGACTTACATGAGAGAGAAAAGAATAGCGACATGTTTATCTTTTTCCTTGAAACTAACACGTGTTCGTATGTATCGGTGTTAAGCTAATATTATTTATTATCTGATAGAATTTTACTATATATATATGCTGCGTTATTATTTATTTTTTCGCTTCGCTATACTATTATCTATTTTATTCGTTTCTTTTGTAAACGCTATTGTCGTATTATTCGTTGCAAACGAAAAAGAAGGAAATGTCATTTTCGCGATGAATTTTATTCACAGTTTAGCTAACCTACCCTTTTCATCGATACGACAAAACGAAAAGAATACGAAATATCGAAATTCGAATTCTATCTATTTATCTATCGATTAACAAGCAAGGAATTTTTTGCAAAACTTTCCGATCGAATCTATCAGGTTTAAATCGCTCACATTCAAAAATAATTTTAATCCCATTCTAATGACAACATTGCGAGCTGATTTGCGAACAAGTACGTATCGAGAGATAACAGGGAAGATTAATATTTAAACGATAGCATCTTCGTTTAAGTGCAAAGATTTTACGGTTAAACGCTATTTAACAACCTAAGTAAATAACAGAACTATATCCTCGAATTACAAGTATGACTCAATTATCGTTCGCGGGGGAAGCCATTTTCTTTTTTTTTTTTGAATTACGCGGGAACTCGCGCGGTCTATCATCTTCGCTGCGAGAAAAAAATCGCGTCAAAATCGATAAATTGCACCGAGCATAGCTGGTCCACTTGCTACGGAACCAGATAAAATTTCAATATCGAGCGTTCGATAGCATGGCTCGACGCATCGAACAAGGACGCGTGACGGAAAGTATTCAATTTGTATAATCAGATTTTACGCACGCGGTTACAAAACGATCGCGAAGCTTATGAAACAACTGTTGATTGCGTTCTTCCAAACATTTCTTTCAAAACTTCTTTCGTCTGCGTATGACTGGCAAATCAATTAAAATTACTTAAAAAGAAAATTACGATTGTTTTTCACTTGACATTTATAAGTGAAACGATGAATTAAAATGTTCGAATGACAGAAACTCGAAAGATTGAATATCGCGAGAAAACGTTGAAGGAAAAAGATGTCAAATATCGAATTTATATATTTGGTACTTCTGTCGATATTACGAAACAGAATTTTGTATACAAATAAAAAATGAAATGAAATATGTTTAAACGTTATAATATGTGAACCACCTGCAAAAAAGTATCTGCTGATCGTATATGATCGATTAAAAGAAATTGATAACCATTTTACATAACGAATTCTCAACGATAAACACGTTGACCGGAAAAAATGAGTTGTTGAATAACTTTTTTCTTCTATATAAATGATGGATTACTAGCAACGAGGTTATTTTAAAACGGAAATTTAAAAAAAGAAAAAAATGGATAAATTGCTTAAACCGGATATCTAGATTGCGATAATTTCATATATATTTCATATAATTGAACATAAGATACGACATAACGCTGGCGTTAGTTATAGGTTGATAAACTGGAAAGGATAGTTCTTTTTAGTTGCGATGCTCGTGCGAAGGACTCATTAACACGGTAATGCGTAAAAGGTATATATTTTGTAAAAATATTTATAACGTAGAAAAGTCAAAAAGCTAACGAACCTCAAGCGTTAGCGCTTTATAAAACCGCTGATAATTGCGTAAACAATGAATACACTAGTTCGCACTGGACACCATGATATTCGCATTTTTACAACGCGCACTGGAATGATTCAATAGCCGGGGTCGGAATAAAATCACAAAGAACGAAAACGTCCAAGCTTAGGTGTCGAATATCACCTCGACCTTCAGGCTGACAGAAATCGTCTTAAAAAACACAGAGCGACACAAATGTATACACAAGTCGCGATTCACGTGTGCGAGTCGTAACGAGAAGCAGAGATTGGCACGCGCGACATAACCTATTCAAGAAATCACGGCGTTTCTTTCTCAAAGCGGAGAAAAACGATTGCGCTTTGAGCCGGCTCTCACTTCCGTAGCAGTACCCGACGAAGATTCCAGGGGCGACTAACGAGTAGTCAACAGGCACTTAGTCGCCGCCGCCGCCACGAATTACGGAGAAGTAGGAGAGCGCACACACAACCGACCGAGGAAGCACACGCACGGTGGAGACGCACTCGCGAAAGCGAACAAACGAACGTGAGACGAGAGCTCGATAGGAAAGTTTCGAGGTGAGGTGAGACAAAGTCGATCTCGCGTATCGATTGGAAATCACGCGCAACACACCGACCACAGTAGTACGTCTACCCCAATCACGTCTCCGCTCTCTGCATATAGAAAAACGACAGAGAGGAAACAACGGGAAGAAAGATGAAGAGGGTGCGACGTTAGCCTGGCCGTCGTTGGACAAGGATAACAGACGTATGCGTGACGTTCTTATCTCACGTTTGAGCGAGCGAGACGGTAAACAGAGGGGAAGAACAGAGGGAAAGAGATAGGAAAGAGGAGAGTGAAGAGCGGAGAATGGAGAGAAAGAGAAAGAGAGAGAGAGAGAGAAAGATGTTACCACGCTTCTTCGCGTCCTACCACCTTCGACGCGATCGCTGCACTGACACTGAGCCGAGTTCGCCCCGTGGCCCGGGTTCTCGGAGGAAAACAACGCTCTCGTGATCGGCGCAGTGTGGGTAAAGGACTAAGGGGGAATGCACTAACCTCGCTACTCCCTACCACGAGGCTGACTCACGTTGCCTGCCTTGCCTGCTCCGAAACTCTCCGCCATTATGTCGTATCGGTCGGTCGGTCGGTCGACTCTTTCTCTCCCCCTTTCTCCCTTCCATCTCTCTCCTCTCTCTTTCTCTTTCCGACGCTTCTTTCCTTTACTCTACTCTTTCTCTTCTCGTCTTTTCTCTCTTTCACAACCTTGCTATACGATGTGGACGCGCGTTTACAGGTACGCGAGGGTGGCCGAATGTCTACATGTGTACCGGGACGAAATTCAAAACCTGTTACGTGATGACCAGAAGATAATACCGCGGTGTTCCAGCCAGACTTGTCCATTTTCATTCGAAATTCTCATCGTCTATCTCCATTTGGATTGCTTTCTTCCTCGAACAGAATCATTCTTCGCCTGTTCTTCACCGTTATCTTCGATCGTTCAGATGCTGCGCAGAAACGGATTTCTCATTGTTTCGACCTCGTCACGGAAAATGGACTCTACTCGACGACCGGAGCATCTTTACTCCGTATCGACACGTGTCCATTTTAAGGATGCAAACATCGTGAAATGCACGATGGTATTTTTCAATGAAACTGTTATACACGTGGAATACTACAAACGTAACGTACCAGCTTATCGCTGCTTAATGAAAGCTTCGATATGCTTTATCTTAACGATAATCGTAAATCTCGTCTCTTGTTAAAGGTGAGACGCCTCGGAGTGAATTTTACGCTATTATCTGGAATTACTCTCGAGATAAATATCTCGTGCCCTAGCACGCGGATATACCTATCCGTGTTTAAGTAAGTATAAAAACCTAACTTCGCAAATGTTAAATAAAAAGAAATTCGTCATGCAAATTAGAAATCTGCTGTTACTAATCATTCGTATAATACCATTGCAGGCAGAGATCAGTGAATTTGTGACACTGATACAAGAGTCTATCGTTAAGATTAACTTGCTACCATCAAGGTAGAAATGAGTCATCGCGTGTGAGTAATATGATAAAAGTAGGTTTCTAATTGTTGTATAGTCATACTACTGTAAAATACTATACGCACACGCGCGGTGGTAGGAACAAAAGAAAATAATCCCAACTAGTTGCGTATGGCAATGCCTCGTTGATCCTCCGACGAAGTTAAATAAATTAATAAATAATTCATAAATAGAAAGAATTTACATAATCGATATCAATGAGAAAAGGAAACAACGATATCGACGAACAACGTATTTAATGCCTTTTCGTCTAATTACCGCTTCGTCCAAAGGCACCAATACAGAAAGAAATAAAAGAAAAAAGAAGAGGAAAGAATGACACGTAGAAAGTAAAGTCTAAAGAACTTTCAGGCATCTCTTTGGCGTACTTGTTTACGTCGATATCAGCAGCGTGTCGCGTTACTAGTCATTCGATATTGTCAAAACAGGAGACTTCTTTAGCAAAGACAACTAAGGGATGAAGTCACCCCAACGACGGTCGAAAAAAGCCTACCGAAAATACCGTTCTAATTCAATTAGAGCAAGGTGCACGCGATGCTGAAGGAAAACGCACGTATTCGAGGAATTACATTTCCTGAGGTAATCGAATTAACGACGAGAACGTAAACATCGGTGAAAACTACGTTACCGCTTTAATTTTACACAACCAACGACTCGAAGCAATTTATTCCAATAAATAAATTTCAGGGCGATTCGCAAACATGGATTCCAGCAGATCAATATCGCTTCGAGTTATAATGATTTAATTTTCATTAAGAAAAAGAGCAGAAAAAAAAAAACAAGGAAAAACAAGAATTGTTAGGAGACAGGAGGAAAATAGGGTAGGTTGGAACAATTGGCGTGCACGCAACGTGAAATCCTGCGATACAATGGATGAAATCAGTACGTATTTCTGAAATGTCAGTCAGATGTTCCGTAAGATTGTGGAAATTCGAAAACTAGAGTGTGCACGGGTACCGGATTACAACATGCCACGTACTCCTGCCTGGTACACGTGGAAATCCGAATGCAAGTTGTACACGAATGCCCACGCGATACGCCGTGTATTATGCAAAAAGTTCTTTGCGCAACATCTTTATTAGCGGTCCGCTTTCCCACTGTGTAATAATCGCGGCCAGGTGAAAAAAGAAAAAATCGTTTCCACTTTAATTTATCGTGATCATAACATTATACCATCCAGCGGGAATTAATCAATTTCTACTACGCGCTCGCTTGTTCGCGAGCAGCTTTCTACTCGGTGTTTCATGTGTCGGCCCTCCTCAGAGCGTTTCCCAACAATTACCGCAATGCAAACGGAAGAAATGTAAATTTAGCCTTAGAGAGCTTTAGTCGCAGCTAATATTCATGGTGTAACAAACACCAAAGATTAGATATATTTATTTCTTAGATAACGTTATTTGATGAGATAATACTTTTTCGTGGAGAGAAGGGGATTGTAACTCGAGTATATAATGAATCATTACAACGTGTCACTAGCATCGAGATAAATGCTGATATTATCCTGAATACGATGCGATTATGATCATTCTTTAAATACGTTAACCTTGCCAAGATCCACCGATCATTTCCGACCCCTTCCAACGATCATCTTTATCCAGTTAAATGATATACTAGAACAAACAATCGCACAGTTTCGTGTCTCGCTCGATTATTTACTGTCATCGAAATAACTCTATGCTTAGGTGACTTAGGTATCGTGTCTAAAACTTCGTTAATCTTCGATACAAGATTCACCCTTCAGACTCAGCTATATAAACACGTTTCTGTAGAGAACTATCGCGGTAAACACGCGATTCTTTCATTCCTGGTTTACTAAAATATCTCAGAAGCTGAATTCTATCCTTATTTCGAATTATATACCTCACCAAACAATCAAAAGATAAGATTTGCGCGCATGGCCATCGTGTTCTTACACGTGTTTTAAGGCCAAACACCTGATCTCTGAATTAGACGGATCTGCAATACGAAAGCGTATTCGCGACACCATTGATACGCGTAATCACGTGTGCTAATAAAAGTGTCGTTTCAGGACAGGATGACGTTCTGGCTTGGCCGTTAAAGTTCGTCCGTGTGATTCAGCCCGGCATCGACCATCTTTGTCCGTGATCGGTATTACGGCTACAAAGAATGGCACCACAGCGTTGAAATATACCATCCCCAGAAAACGTCGAGGCTGCAACCGATACCTTTCACGGTGTCTGTTCCGGAAACGGCGTACCGGTGTACAGGTGCCATTCAAGTTCAAGTACGGTATACCATAGTCCCCGGGCGTATTATAGCCCGGGTATTAGTTTCCTGACTTTGGAGCGAAGTCGAGACGAGGGTTTTGCCCGTTTTCAAAGCAGGCATATCGGCTACACGAATTACGCGTGAAAAAGAAAACAGTGGATGATACCTCGGCCATCACCGTCAGAAGTATACCACCCGCGGATCCATCGTTCACTCGCAAGGCCCCCGAGGAGCTTTCCTTTTAACGGGCCTTAACAACTTGTAACCGATACCTGTGCCCCTTCTCTCTTTCTCTCTTTCTTCCACCTTTTTTTTCCCCTCTTCTCTCCTCCTTTCTTCTCTCTATGGTGAATGGCCTGAATGAAAGGAGGCAAATCGTCGCGCGAATATTGTATACGTGGCCTGTCGGCCGGTCCACGAGGCACCTCGCCACAATGGAACGCAAGTCCAGAGGGGTTGGGGTGCGTCCTCGGTTAGTTCGGACATAAATCAGATATACGGCGGTACTACTACGCCGTGGCAGGTAGAAAGGCGGGGATCCTCCGTGACAATTGTCCGTCTATTCGTTTTCTACGCTATTGTTGCGCATCCCTATCTCTCTGTCTTACGAAACACCTGCTTTCCCAGCTGATATCAACGCCACCGCGGCAAAGCCGTCTCGCCACGATTGTCTTAGTGGTAATAACATAGGCTGCGTGCGCTTCAGATATGCGAGATAATGTGCTCCTCTTTTTTTTCCAGATCGTCCTCAGGCTGACCCTGAGAATATACGATAAAGGTGCCAGCGGCAAGATCAGAAGCAAGATTTCAGTCAATGGGACAATTAATAACAGAGCTATGAAGAGTTCTGATAGATTAGAGCGCGATCTTTTTTTTAATCGCACGTGTATGCCCAATGTTTTTGCTCGAGATACGTTTCTTACGGAACTCTTCCAGCTTTTAGATAGATTCGGTAATTTCTCACGTTTTTTAGTCGGAAAGAATTTCGATAACGTCGAAGAATCGTATTCATACAGCATTGATCGATATCGGTATCGTAGTTGGAAGACCAGTGTTGTAAAAGCGACGTCAATTAATAAATTTAATCCTTTATCGAGAAATTGACGTTCGAACATAAAAATTTCACGAGACCTTGATCACTTATGACATAAAAGTGCGCTACTTACGTCCAGTGATTTGTCATATGATTATAACGTAAGTGACAGTCATAGACTGTTTATACATCGATTGTATAATATGAATACCAAACATGCAAAGGCAACGAATATTATTTCACATACGAGTATCTTATATGCATTGTTTCATAAAATATTCTCCAGATCATTTATGAATATCGGTTTATATTATTCACAAATCATATCCTTTATGTATAAGCACAATTGAATCGAGTATCGGTGAAAATTGAAAATTATTTCTCTCAAACTAAAAGAATCGAGATAAGAATGGTGATATCTATTACTGAAATCCATCGAAAATTATACAGAAACGTACAAACGATATACTTTCTATATTCACGGAATTAAACGTTATCTCGATAAAAGATTAAAATCGTTTATTTTCATTTCATTACCAATGCCGAAAATTGAACAAACAAGAATTACATAAAATATCATTGTGATATATCTGTCACGAATGGTCGCAAAAGAATCTAAAGTAATGGCTGTTAACGAACAGCACCAGACAACAATATCTTTATTATTGTTTGCAAAATTAAGATTCAACGGGAAGTAATCCATTCGAATCACGTCGTTTCCTGCGTTACACACGCGAACACCGTGATGGGGTATAGGACGTGTTGGAGGTTCCAAGCGACGAGAAAATTTTCTCTTTCTCTCCTGATAAAGTTGCAGATGTCTCGGGGAAAGGAGAGGAATACTAAAATTTCGAGGCGTCGGGAACGATCAGGCTGGCTGTGCAGTCGGCTGTAACGATAAATCACATCGTGATCGTTAATTGCGTTACGTAAAGCAAGTACCAAACATTGATTAGGTTAATCATTTCTTCTTCTCCTTCTTCTTCTTCTTCTTCTTCTTCTTCTCTTGCGCTCGCTTTTTTAATCGGCATTCACGATGGAATTTAACTCGTCGTTTGTATTTATAGGAGAACGTGACAATTTGGTACAGCGTCGAGACAAATGTACTCTTGGAGAACTTGTGCCTACGTACGAGTATGGTGCGACTTCCGGCCCGTTCTGAAGATAATAGTATCGCTGGAATGTACGACTGCTTGAAAAACGCAGTCACCGTTCCCGCAACCGAACCGATTGCACTCGAGGATTCTGTGACAGTCTAATGCAGTAACTACTGAAGTTTTCGAGGCATGAAACCTGAGTTTTCCCGGTGACTCAAGCCCATTTCTCTTTAGTCGAGGTATTAACGCGTTGTACCCTCGATGAAACGAGATAGTCCTCGATTAAATTTAATCTTCCGATTAAGTATAACTTTCGTTCAATTTGCAGTTCCCTTCCGAGGACCGAGTACATAAGAATTCTGGAAAAAAAAGTGTACCCGTGATTCCAGAAAACCGGTTTCCTTTGGAGAATTATGCAGGAAGCAAAAGAAGTCACAAAAATGATATGTACCTATTAGGTTTCGATACATAGAAGTTGTTATATCTTCAACTATTGAGAACAAGAAGGAATTTTTCTCGTAAAAGATGTGATAGATAAAACTTCGTAACTGTTTTAATAGAAATTAGGTTTATTTCTGTCAACTTTAATTTATTAGGCATTTCAACGGTGTATATATGAAGTGTATACTGGAATAGTGATTTATGGAATGTCTTTTGAAAGTCCGTAGCGAATGTTAAATTCAGAAAATTTGAAATCGAATCGATTCTGGAAAATCTTTACCAAATCTAACAGGTAAAGTAAGATTTCTTTATAACGATTTAAGTGATACGGAAATAGACTTTATTTCGAAGATATTAATCACAGAATATTTAACGCAGAGCACAAAGATTTGCTTGAGATTATGGTGTAAATGAAGAATGCATGACCAGTCGAGGGTTGGATAATAAATAAATTGATAATAAATTGGCAATGATAAAAATATCCAAGCAGAATTTTGGTCAAGATGAAAATAATAATGTACGGATCCAGAATTCGGTAGTTTCAGTTATTTTAAATAAAACATTCGTCATGGTGTAATTTGATTACACTGTGCTATATAAAATATGACAGAACGATATTATATTGTTATTAAAAAAAAATATTTTATTGGAGAGAGTTATGCCAACGTATGCAACGTACGTGAAAGACGTACTAAATCTATTCGGAGCGTGGAAAATTATAGCATGGAAAGATAAAATAATACTAAAAATGATATTCAACATCGGATGCGTCACCCTTCCCTTTGTACGTGTTTTATAAAATTTCGAGTTAATACCGTGCACAAAAATACCACGGCGAAAAAAGGAAACAATGTATAATGCGCGTTAAGTGACATTTATAAGCTTTTTAACAAGGTATCAATAAATTTCCGGACTCATAACAGCATGACATTACCCTTTAATGTTTCATCGGTGTGCATGTGCCCACACACGAAAACAAACGTGTGCACCTTCGTCAGGTAACAAGCCCACGTACACATAACAACATAATGTAACGTAAACCATTCCCCGCCATTATGTCATGCCACCTCCTCCACACGACCCGGCGCAAGAACACGGAATCTAATTGTAAGTATCAAGGAGACATCGTTTTTCTCTTTTATTTTCTCGTTTAAATCGCGTTCAAGTAGCTCGACGATTTCCAACAATGTACGAAGTTATACGCGCTTATGTAATCCAATCGTTGCAATCGTAAATTCTCGCGAAACGTAAAACGAATCGGCGATGACAATACCGCGTTGTGATTTCATACTGAATGAAATTAATCAAGTTTTACGAATCAATTAACCTATACGCATTCTACGTATTAATACGAAACGATAAAGATATCTAAACTATGAATCTATCTGTAGTTACGTCTCGTTCGGTTAGTACTTCAAAAATTCAAGTGGTCCCCATTTAACTAAAATCAATACCCACAGCTTAGCCGAGTAAAAATACGCTAACCCGATAACGATTACTTCGTGTCCCGAGTGTTCAGTCAGCTGCATTAATCTAATTACGAATGTCCCGCGCTATTCGTATCTCTGAATATATCTATATCCATTTACCATTTCGCTCCGCCGTTGTATCGCGACGAGCACGCGAAGAATGAATTTTGATACAATCGACGTTTCGATCCAGTCGAAGTAGCGCCTCATCATCGAGACATAGCCACGGGTCATCGAACGTAGAGAGGGGTTCGATTAAAATTTAGCTATCGAGTAAACCGAGGGGTCCATCTGTCGGCCGATTCAAATTGATGCGGGGAGTCTGCATACCGACTGAAACTATTCGCGCAACCAACCAACGTCTGAGAAGGAAAAGGAGACGCTGTTTCATTCCGTAGTACAGCGGAGCCAGAATGGCAACTCGAGGGTTCACCAACGAGCCGCAATCGAGTTACACGCGAGAAGGCACCCTCTTCCTTCCACAAACAGATTGACTGACACACACAACACGTAGCCGGTACGAACCACTCCGATATGACGTCACATTTTCTGCGAGAGCCAGTGCACATGAAACGCTATGTATGGAACATTAAGTTGCATCGCGTGTGCACACAACCAGCAACGCTTTGTGTACCGGACGGACCAGTGGCGTAAGTCGAAACCGTCGATCGGAAAGATACGTGCCATTGAAATTCAAATAATCTCGAATATTATTGTTACGATCGCTTTTGTGCCGCCTCTCCTCTAACACGCTGCTTAGTTCCGTTGTACTCGAATCGATTAAAGAATGGACTAGTTAGCCATATTTGATTCCGGAACTTTTCCTTCCCTCACACTACCGCCACCCATTCGAACTCGGAAATATGAGATATTTAGATTCGATCGGGAAATAAACGAGGTTCCTTAATTTGATTTTTAAATTATATTTTCGCGTTATTATCGGTCTTGGGAATAAAAGAATATATTTTTACCTTTATACCGCTATATTCGTATTAGGTTTCTACAGAGAAGGTTATATGTAAATAAATTTTTATGTTTACTCGATATTAATACTTTTATAAAAATATGAAACATTTTTGCCAATCGATATGGTATCGTATGAACTTTGTTATGTTACATTCAAAATACGTTAAATATTTAAAATAATAAATAAAAAATTTTACGAAGTTGATCTGAATATCTTTTGTTTTTTATTATTCCTTTAGTCTGCAAAGACTTCAATTTTTGATACTTTGCAGAGGTATCGTAGGTATGAATTTGAAATTAATACTTTGCGATACGATCTATAGATGGTATATTATTAAAATATATAGATGATTTATAATATCAGTAAATTATAATGTAATTTGATACTCCTTTGTGTCCAAACACCGATAAAATATCTCTTTCCAACACTTTTATCTTGCACAAAAAAAGTTTTTTATTCGTTTCTTCTTTTTGTTTCCTCGTCTTCGTACAAACTGATTAAATTAATTTTCCTCGACATTTCTTTATGTTTCATTTATATTTTACCTCTCACTGTTTATCGTAAACATTTTCAAATCGCACGAATAGTTCCGTTTCCTAAACAGGGGAAGATTATGTAAAAATAATTGAAACGACATCGACTTCGAAAACCGTTCAATGATATTAAATACCAATACCTTTGATACTTGAAAATAAGTATAGACCAAACCTCTAGTCTCGACAAACACATTGTCATAATCATCCACGAAATACAAGTAAATTATAACGCAGGTGTCATTTAAACACAGCCGAATCAAAGTTCATACAAAACGCCAAATCCAATTAGCACCCCAAAGGGTTAAACTACTCCAATTACTTCAACCAATTTCTCCTATCCAACACATTCGAAACATTCAAACATACTATACTATCCTATACTCGATACGAAGAACAAAGGTCCAGCTCGTTCCTTCCAACTATTCAAACATAACCTAGCTAGCACGCGCGAACAGTATCCCGAAGACACAGGCGGAATCAGAAACGCGATGGTGGTGGTGGTGGTGTGACGATGGTGGTGGTGATGGCGGCGGTGGTGGTGGTGGTGGTGGTGGTGGTGGCGCATCGAATGCGGCGCAAGCAACAAGAACGCGTGCATAGTACGTGCTCAAATAAAGGCGCGTGCGAGGCGGGCGCGATTGTTTAAGCTTAGGGCAGGTTCTCTCGAGTGGCGTACGGGAGTTCAATATTTATTACGATGTCGCCAGAGGTCGCGGAGTTAAACTACAAAGGCAGCAGGGTCAGCATTGAGCCGTGGCCAAAGGAAAACGGTAAGCTACGATATAAAAGGAATGTGACGTAAGTTGAGGTTACTTATCGATATTGCTTGAAAATATGCAACGACAGTACGCGAGAAGAAAAGTCATTAACACGACGCTCCGGCGAAAGAAAAGCAACGATAAGGTATCGCGCAGTTTCATCGGCGGCACCCGGCTAAGAAATCCTAGCAGTCGCGCGCGCGCATGCGCACACATATGCCGCTGCATCGAATTAACTAACATACAGGCTTGAATAGAGAACGGAGGAAAATAAATGCACGCATAGCAAGTGGGCAAGTTTAGAAGTGTATGTATTACACGCGATAACGACGCTATTAATACAATATGTTAAAAGCTTTTTGTATGCCATCGCGTTCATTGTTGCTGTATCGTGGCACGTACTACCGCGATATTTTAATATATCAATGAGTAACCACGGAAACGGGAGCTTCGTGCAAGAAAATTATTCTATTCATTTTAAAACACCGTTGTATTATATGGAACTAAAATGGATAAATTTGGCTGTTTAGATTGTTGGCGGTAGAAGAGGTCTGTCAGATTTTCTTTTCCTTGAAACGAGGAAGTGGGTAATGAAATCCATAATTAGTTGAAAGTTCATCTGTTTTACGGAATAAGTAATTTATACCTCCGTGTAAGTAAATTGTACGTTTAATATCGCATTAATATCATAATTAGCTATATAATTCATTTCTTTTACGATTTGCGTGATTTGTTGTTTATTACCTGCTGCAATAAAACGCTCATCGCATTGATTGGAAATTCTCATTGCTTAATTTTTTATACGATATATTCCAGAAGAAGCCGAAAACACCGCATGTTACTCTCTTATTGATTATTCCGTGCGAGTAAACGAAGTTTGAAATGTCTTCAAAAACTATTCAAGAGAAAGAGAGAGAGAGAGAGAGAGAGAGAGAGAGAGAGAGNGAGAGAGAGAGAGAGAGAGGGAGAGAGAGAGAGGATTATTGAAATATCAAATACTTCGGGTAAATATTATTAAAAGTGAAGAATGAAACTGAACAAACTTACTGATCCTATACACGTTAAAAGATCACAAAATTCTGACGTAAAAGTTAATCATCCTAAAATTCAGGTAACACTACTATTACTATTTTGCATTATTAAAAAATAGAATCTATGTCAAAATTATCCATTATTACCTTGCAAAGAGTTGGGAAATTGTACAATTACATTAAAGCACTTTTCCCTTCGAATCAAATAATACTCGTTTTTCTTTCAATAGCTTAAGTAATAACTAAACGCATACACATATTTAAACCAGATATACTACATATGCTATGCGCATTGCGAAACTTAAAGCTGCTACTCTTTCAGCACCCATTAAGAACAATAATTGCTTCCGTATAGAAGAAACATGAATTATATCCTTTTTATTCAAGCGAAACCTACAACGAAGGATCGTTCTAACGTCAGGGTAATTTGTGTTTTTATAGGAAATTTGAAAAAAAATAATACCGTGATTGAATGAAAACAATTCACCAATCACACGAAACAATACGCCGAGGAGGCATTCCATTTTTGTGTTTTATTAAAAATCCTGGAATCCCACGTTCCACGATTAATATTACGGATAACAAACATTCTTATTTCGCGTTTCATTTGGGCGATCGGGAACAACAGTTTCGTGTTCGAAAACGCAATCGCAAAACTTAAGTTATAACGATCTTTGATCTTATTAATTATTAATCTTGCCCGTTACGTAAGTACCAAGATAATTATTCCGACTAATTGAATAATTGATTACAGATATTTAGGATTTACAGTCCGGAAGGAATAACAGATATTTCGTGCATTTATCAACGGCTGATAACGTGGAACCGATAAAGACTATCCTCGTATACCGTGAACCTTCGTGAACCGTAGCGTTCTACTCTTCGATATAATTTGCAAAAAAAGAAAAAATCACCAATTCTTGCATTTTAACTATAACTACAAGAAGACGCAAAGCTCGACGGTATAAATAATCTATCAAAATACGTTCGCATAGCAGATGTTCTAGATGCTGTCGGGACAGAAGACGGAGATAACGTAATAAATATAAACGTATTGCAGCCGGCTTCAAAAATCATTAAACAGCAGCACGTCTTATCGTGACCCGCGCAACGAAGATACCGATTTTTTTCGTATTATCAGCGTACATCGAGAAGACGTTTTTCTTTTTCTTTCTCTTTTTCTCATTTTTAAGCATAAACGATGCCGTTACTTGTTTTGTTCGTGCTTAGAACAAGAGATCCTTGTAGAATAATATCGATAGCATTTTGTAGAGGAAAAGGGACAGCGATTCTTTCCAACCAACGAACGTTCGAGTTTTTTTTGTTGAATCCTCTTCATCGAACTTCATGATACGTCCCTAATGTTACACGATAATCGCAACAATGTCAGTTGGTGAAGATAAAAGCGTAAAATAAGTGGATTTATTGATTTTGATTTCTATTGAAATACTTCATCTATCTGGCTGAACAAATACAATTATCTATGGTAAGAGTATCCTCTCCTTCTTTTTTAATGTCTGTAACTATATTGCGAACAATTTTAAACTTCTTTTCTCTCTGTAAAGTACTTCCGATTTTTAGCACAGAGATATGAATAATTTTGAATACGAATAATAACGTTAAATATTAATGATATTGTGTTGCTTACAGATCAATTATAAACAAGGAGATTTCAATAAAGGAATATGGATAGTAAGAGAAATGTTTATGAAAGGCTATTTATAATTCTGGAACTCACCGATTAATGCTAATGATAAGATTAATGTTAATTCTCGAAGGCAAAAGGGAAAGATACAGATACATAGCGTAAGAAACATTGTTTACGATAAAATATGAACCATTCTCAGACCAAAGTGATTAACTTTTAAAATTTATACTTTTTATCTTACGAAGATAGTCGATTTAGCAAATGAACAACTCAAATATAACCTACTGGCAAGACAAAGTATATGATAAGTAAATCTTCCTTCTACTTATGGTAATAACTAATGACTTACAACGTATGGACAACGTATGGACACGTAATTATAAATTTTTCTCTTTCTCTTTCAATTTAGCATACATTATTTTAATGTGCCGTTATCTAAATGAACGCGACAATGTTTAAATACATATATGAAATAAGCCAATAAAGTAAATATACTTACTGATCATTGACTAAATAATTCCATGTAAAACGCGAGGTATCTTTCCCGTATTTAGAGACATATTGCAAATAACAAGAAGCATTTAGTCAAGAGTATTTAATGTTTAGTACATTACACGTACACGATGCAGAAATTTTAAACTGAAAGTCTCATTTCCTGTCTTAAAATTATACTCTTGCATTTACTTCATATTTATATCTTATCCTGCGGTAACACCATGTTGCTTTCCTAAAATTCAGCAGCGCAACGCCACTAGCCTTTACCATTAACCGCGATTAGAGTATGCCTTTTTAAAAGCCGCGTTACGAGTAAACAATCTGATCCATTACCGATGTTAGTACGCTCGATACAGTTTGATAATCGTACTGTAATCACGATTACAAATATTTAAGAATACATTTAAGAAATTACGCATCTAAATCAATGCTTATGAATAATAATTCACGTTAACTTGCCGACATAACAAACGTTTTTCTGATACTTACAAGAGTCAATTAACCAAAATTGCATAATTACAAGTTTCTTTCTTATGAATAAATATATTCTCGACATTTGAATTCATGTAGACTAATCTTCCTTTCTATCTTTTATTCTATTTCTTACAACAAGAACGATTGATATATAATAATTAATTAATTATCTTTTGCAGTTATTACACTCGAATGAGCACAATTATTTTCCAATGATTTTTATCCTACGTAAAGAGGTGTGATAAAAATGTGCAATGGATATTATCTGAAGTTTAATTTCAATCACCTATTGTGGCAGTGAAACGAACGACAAATATACTTTTCAACACTCGACGTTAAAAAAAAAAAAGAAGGAAAGAAAGGTTGTATTAAAAATCCAATCGAAATCAATCACTGATGTACGTCAACTCTTAAAAGTGACGCAACGCGATTACGATCTGCTATCACAGGCCTCAAGAGATAATAAAAGATTTTTGTTGTGAACTTTCGAAAGTTACACACGTATAGATAAAAATCGAGGACACCTATATGAAAAATAACACGAAGGAAATCGAAAATGCAATTATCGGCAGAATTTCGCCACATCGACGGCAACTTGAATCCAGAGCACTTGTTTAAGAATAATTCGAAGATCAGGCGTTAAGTTTCTGTGGAATGTTACGGAAGAATGGAACCGATGCACGTGTGCATTATTGTAATCTTATCGCCGATTGTGTGAATCAACTTTGAACTTTCGTTCGCTTTTAGAACGGCAAATACATGTTTCTTGGCGAATTAGAACGATCATAATGACACTAACGATCCAGCGATTGATTAAAATCATTCTTAATGGGCTTCCTTAAAATTTTAACGACGACTTGTACGCCAGATGAAACTGCTAACGAAATGTTTAAAAGTACTTGCCGGTTTTCACGACCTCTTTTATACCTTTCTGTTATACCACGAATCATATGGCGCTGAACGAAGTGCTACGAATAGAGCAAACTTTAATTTTATAAAATCAAAATTTATCCGGAAACTTTGCAATGGAAACCATGTATAGATTCTTAAAGAAATGTTTGCTATTCTCTGGGCAATTTTTTCCGATACTTTCTGATCTTTTATTAATATCGTTTAATTTTTTACATCCTCTGATATAATCTTGCAATATAATTTCCTCCTGTAATAATTTGTTGTAATTAAATTTTCATAATAATTTGATCTAATTTATACGATACTCTTCTACAATTACGCTTTGAAGTACAGACGCGATTTCTTTACTTGTCTATTTAGTTTATCCTATAAATATTCTATCAGAAATAAATCTAAACTGATTTTAGCTGCTTAAAAGTAAAAGAATCTACTTTCTTTCACAAATTCATTATTAACACCTAGTAATCGCAGGAAGTGGTAGAATTGAATTCACTATATCGTACTTCATTACTTTAATTGCATATCATGAAAATGAATTATAAAATTATCATTTACCGTTAGCACGAAAAATACTTGGTTCATTTCTCTCACGGCATATTCTTTAACCCTTTTAAAATAATATTTTTCTTTTTTTCAACTGATTTATTCGTTTCTTTCAAATACGTGTTATAATTTATATTTTTATCAAATCTACGTGTAATTTTCTCTATCATTTCTGAGATTTATTCGAACACATAACCCTATATTATCCCCCATATTGAAAATGGCGCATAACCTATACTTTTTTCTTCTTCAAATTTTTATGTATTATAGTTATCGGTATATTACATCTATTCCAGGGATTATAGCAATCGACTGCATTGTGCTGCTATCATATTTATTGCGTTCATTGTCAAAACGAATTCTGCTCGAAAAGGTTATGTCGTCCCGTTTCCAAACTGTCGGTAGCATATGTAGTAAAGCGTGCAGATATTGAGACACGAACGCGGTTAGTATCGTAATACGCTCTTTTAACGCTCACGATACTCAAGGCAGCCAATTAACGACTAATTCCTACAACTCTGTTCAAGATATAAATGTCATATCTGAATCGTGTAACTTCAGCTAACGGGTGACACGTTATTCTCATTCAAATGGAATACGAACAATTACGGCATTGAAAAACGAAACATAGAACGTCTTCGATATACCCCCTCTTCTCTTGTCTCTCGCGCGAAATCAACGAACCAATGGAAATTATCTAAATTAAACCGAAAGCATCGTGGTCTCTTAATTTCGACACGGTGTTTGCCAGAGATGTCAGTCAACGCGATCTTTCGTTCATTGTAGTAGATAAATAATAAACGTTCGCGTATAAGAAGATAAATAGAAAAGTTAATAACGATGGACTATATGTAAGAAAAGTTACACGGAATGTACCAACGAGAAACGTACAAGATGGTAAATCGTCTCGGGAAATGCACAAGTATCGTAAAATCAGTGCATTCTTTCTGTAAAAATACTTTACGACACCGGTTAAGTTCGTGGAAGGAAAAACGAGACACCGACGAAAAGATTTTTTTTTTTTTTTTCAAGTATTAACTTTGGCACAGTTCTCACAGAAAAGATGCACTGTACAAAACTCTATGTATTACAGTGAACCTTTATGGCGCGTTGCATGACACTGTACTGTATATAAATACGTAGCATGTGCACGTACGAGGAAATATATCTTGTCGTAGATATAAATTAGAAGCAGATAAAATGCACAACACTTACTAGGGCTTGGCACCATTAAGGATTATAGCGAATTGATAATCCTCGACTGCTGGTTGCGTTTACAGCACTTTTGTGCGCACAGAACCATCTTGCTTAATTATTATCCCAAGTCACCGAGTTACTTTCCATTCAGGTAGTTTCGCCGCAGCATGATCAATCGTACCGCGCAAAGTCGATATAATACGTACAAGCACTATCGTCTAGGTTCTGGAAACGCATTCAACAATAGCACGAACACTTTGAGAAAAACATGAGCGAAGACGGTAAAGTAAAAGAACGTTTGTGTGCGCGTATATACAAAGCTAGCGATGAAATTCATGGAGAGCAGTGTACGCGTAACGGAACGCGGAAGGTTATGGAAGATCAGAGCCTAGGACAGAATTCGGGGCTCGAGAAAAATAAGGGAGACGAAAATGTGTTATGAAAAGTATAAATGTCGCGCGAACCAGGGACACGAAAATAACAGGGCGAACGGCGAAGGAAAGAACGAAGCACGTATAACACAGAAGAAACGCGAGGGGAGATCGCGACATGAGGTTTTACATGGCGTACACTAGGTGCACTATTACTAAAAATTGCACCGAATTCACGAAATTCACGTACCGCGTCTACTAGCTCCATCTTGACTTGCGAGTTAAGCTGGACGCGCACGTTCTTTCTGTTGGTCGTCGCCGTGGTCGTTGTTATCGTCGTGGTCGTTGCTGTCGTCGTGGTCGTCGCGGTCGTCGTCGTAATCGTCGTCGTAATCGTCGTCTTCGTCGTGTCGTTCTGGTCAGCGTCTCCTGGTCGTCTCTCACTCGCGATATACTATCGCGCACACGCCGCTGTTACTCACTAACACAATAAATCCATTGTGAGAGAGAATTCCTGGCAGCACATTCCGCGTGTACGTAAGTACGGATACGAGGGTGTACGACGGACTTCGGCGCGCGGCTCTCTCGGCTCGACTC
>NIJG01000051.1:1078802-1099534 GCA_002201625.1 Euglossa dilemma | reverse complement strand
ACTCGAGGCGACTCGAGCCGAGTCGCTTGCTCGTTCGCGGATGTCGTCACGAGGCTAGGGAAGAGACAGAAGAAGAGAAAGACGTGGGGAGAGAGGCGGGAGAAAGGGAGCCGATACGAAAGGGGAAACCTGGTGGGGCAGCGGAGTGAATGTAAGAGAGAGACGGAGAAACTATGAGAAAGAGGAAAAGAAAGGAAAGGAGAGGGAGAGAGAGGGCGAGTGGCAGAGAAAGAGAGAGAGAGAGGATTAAAGGAGCGACTGGGGAAAGGTGAGGGAGGAGAGGTAAGTACGAGTCGTGTATGGTCGTCGTATAAATAGACGAGAGACGATATAGGCATCGTATAGTAAGACTCCTAGGGCAGGTAGTGGATGCTCGTGACAGCGATGAAACTACCTCACTTACTTCCACCATGAGCATGGAGAGTCACTGACACACAATGCAAGAGGTTCGCGCACGTGCATACACATACACTGGTACGCACACATGTTCCGTACGCAACTATGTTCCCACAAGGAAGCTCACGAACGGGCGTGAGCGAGCGAGCAAACGAATAGCACGCACACAAAAGAACATTCTCGCGGAGCGACTTCACACGCGCACGCGTAGCAACACACGTATATACACCAGGGCTGTGAATGCCATCGTCGCTGCGGTGTGTTGTCGTCGTCGTGGTCTCGTAGACCGCCACTCCACCGTGTCACCTATGCCGTGAGTATCGACGATGAACGTAAGAATCGACACGAATTCCCGGGAACCATCGGCACCGCGCCACAACGACCCGGGCTTCTGCTGCCCTTGCCGCTACTGTAATTTTCGTTGCTTCTTTCGAGCGAATGCGCGTGCACTCGCATCACGAAAATCCGTCACAGTAGACCGACCGACCAACCGGGAGGAGATGGCGACTACAATACCACGACACGGTCATGACGTCGTCATCGGTGCACGCTTCACGATATTCTTATTTACCATAGTTTAGAGAAACGCGAACCACTGTACCACCGAATTATTGACATCTTTCCTCTCCAGTATACGTGTTTCGCACTCGATTTTCTCTTTCTTTTTTATTCCAACCACACGCGATCCCTCTCTCTTTCCGCCTCGCTCTTTCTCGTCACATGCACACGTATGGACTCAGGCTCAGTTGCTCAACTGAACTGCCTGCGACTTGTCGAGCCATATAACCGAGCAGGCATCACGCACACACTCCATCCCTATACTACTACCATTACTACCATTACCACCACCACCGCCGCTGCTGCTACCACCGCTACTACTACCTTCTTCTCCTCGTCCTCCTCCACCACCGCCTTTACTTCATATCTTGTCGACCGCGTACACACATATACACGCGCATCGCACCGTACACACCACTGAACCGTTCGAACCAGCCGAGACGGCGCGCGCGCATTCACTGACAGCCGCTACTTCACTCACACCCGGAACGTGCTACTTCACGGACTCTCGCTGCCTTACTCACACATCGACGATCCTACCGTACAAAACGGTCTCTCACAGAGCCGCGCCAGCTCGTACGTGTAGAAGCCTCTAACCCGGAGCACACACCTACGCACACTACCCAGTGCTACACCGCCGACGGACTGTAGCCTCAGGACCGTCGTCACGCTCCCCGCGGACCCGTGGGTTCGCGTTCCTACCGCCTCCTTCGTTTCAAGGAATTCCTCCATGTGTCTGTTCCTTGGTCTTTCGTTTTAAACAACCGTGCATTATGTTTTCGAATTTACTTAATGCAACGTCGATAAAGTTTCGTTTCGCTTTCTGCCATTACCTTACCACTGTAAACACGTTTTCACGTGCTGCTCGAAATATACGACATTATAAAAATTTTACGGCAAATACTTCGGCCCATGAATGGTCATGAAATATTCCTTTTTTTTTTCCCCTCGTCTCTTGCGTGTACGTACGAGTCGAAATATTTATTAAAAATTCTCGTTCAATGAAATTAAAAATAGCCGTACCACGGTGGTCGGTATGTAATAAAATAAAAATATCGATTTTCAAGTTATACGCGTTTCGAACTGTTTAAATACACGGAGTTTCGTCGGGGAATATTCAAGAGCTTTGTGTAAAGAATTGATTTACAACGAGCAATAACGGATTATTGTTTAATGTACGAGAATTAAATGCATTATCTAAACTTTACTAATAAAGGGTCAAGAAATTCTATTCTTGGTGCTCCCGATAATTTTGACCCACCCTTTAACGACCAAGCAGCGCATACTAATTCATCGGTATTAAGTAATGATCGATAGTTTGATAAAGTTTGAAGTACACGTGCTCGATATGTGCAAGGAGAAAAAAGAGAATTTAAAAAAAACACACAACACACACAATGTATCGTATAAAAAGTACGTAAGATATAGCTAGTATATAAAACTATTTATATGTCAGCTAAATGATTATGAAAAATATTTCGAATTATCGAGAAAGTTGCCGAAATATTTAGGTTTTTTATAATATTCACCCAGAAGAACGGGACATAGGAATTCTTAAGAAATAGAACATTTAAATACCTTCCTCTAGTCACAACAAAATAACCTTTTTAAATAGAAGATTTATGCGTCAACGCTATCTATTTATTCTGTCCCTATTAAAACGATCACAAACGCGATAATTATATTCTCCCGGCTGCATTTGCAAACTATTCGTAAACTACAAATATTTGCTCAAGATACTCAAACCGCTTGTGAGAGATGATCATCTGCTTGTCTAGACGTAGCAACTTCTAAGTCAACATCATTATTCATCGTTCAAAGCCTTCAAATAATACAACATACGAATTAGAATGAACAGTACCGAGATACGTTGTCCCTGTCGCTTTTATTACATCAACGTCTATTATTACCCGTTCACCCGTGCTTTCGCGCTAAAATTGCAAGCGGTATATGATTTATAAAAATTCGCCACCTCGAAAACTTTGCACAGCGAAAGAAATCCGAGCGACGCTCGCAGCGAGCCGTCGCTTATAAATAAGCGCGTATAAATATTAAGACGTTTGAAAAAACCGCCAAACGTCAATGGCGTCCCTAAGACTTTTAGAAAATGCCGAGGCGGAACACTTGCTTTTTGTCAAGTGTCATGACCATACATTAAAATCTACGCATGCCTCGTAGACATAGTAGACATCTGGCGTAACAGTAGCCTCTCGTATCCCGTGCGTAAGCGTTTGTAGAAGGCTCATGCGTCACACACACTTGCATGTGCATACATATTTACTACGTGCAGAAGTAGCACCATGCAGGGACGAATGTATACAGAGGCTCGCGTTATATTATATACACTGGTAGTATCACACGAGGAACGATAATAACCTCTAAACACTCTTATACGAGACTCCGAACAGACTTTTTCATCTTTATCTAATTCAGAATAAATCACCTTGAACACATAACCTTACTTTTTCGCGTTACGTATCATCGCGCTATGATATCTCGCGTAAATGAATTCTCGGTTAATCTTTGTTTAACCGAAAGACGGAACGGTACGCGGTTGTTAGTCGGTTGTTTAACGCGAAATTGCTTTTATCCAAGTTTCGAACCATGCGAGCCCCGACTACAGCCCTGTACACAATCCATGCACAAGCGTGCAAGCACGGAGTAAGAAGCGGAAAGAGAGAAAGAGAGATTCGGTGCATGCGTACGCACACATCTAGCTATATACTACCGTGCGTGCATCTCATTGGCGTAGAAACATTTTCTCCACGCGTTCCTTCCTGACAATCGAAATCACTTTCCCTAAATCGGTTCAAGTTACCGGTAGGTAATTTCGCTGTTTTCTACTCCGTCGTTTTCTTAAACGTAGAATCGTGATTTATTGCCTCGATCGATACGATACGATACGCGTTTATACTAAATTTTACACGCTTGAAAACAGGCAATAACGTTTAATGGATATCGATTCACCGACAGATTTACCAATTACCGTGTAACTATGTGCGCAAACTTTTACCAACCGTTAATTTCTCTTAATCGTCGCACCCTCGAGAAATCGTACGGAAAGAGAAGATTGTTAAGTCGAAAGAGGTTAACGATACGAAACGTAACGTTATAGCAAAATTCCCTAGAGGTCGCATTGCACGGTATATCAGATGCAAAGAAAACTTCCAAGTCTCGCTGGTCATTCGGACACCCTGTCATCTTATTGTCACCGTACCAATCCGCGTTTAAAAGTCTAGCATTCGAAGGTCATTTAAAACGGTTATATGAATTCCACTTGAATTCTCTGTCAGAGGTAGAATACGTCCGGTAAAGACTTCATCAATGAGGTACTGCCGAGTACCTTGTAGTGACTCGACTCCCCTTCTGCATTTCCCTTCATAGACTTTCGTGCGCTGTCGATGAATGGCGTAACCTCGTTATGGGACTTCACGTGGATAGCCTCTGTGTTCTCGCTGACTCCACGCGAGACACGAAAAAGGTTTCTTAGAAATTCGACATACACCGGGACAGGAAGTAACCATGCACGGAAACTTTCGAATTCAGTCGTCGATACATAGAGAAAGGCCAATTGATTTTTGGTAAAACTATGCGTGAATTTTAATACCAGAACAAGTTAAATAACGATAACAATCGATATTAATCCTTTGCACTCGGCGATTTTTTGGCTAAAAAAGGGTAGAAATTTACAAATCTTCTGGTATAAAACTGATATTATTTTTTTGACTGGTAAATAAAGAATCGTATAATAATTAACACGTAGAATTATTTGATTTCGATATTTCGCATATTGTTGTATTATCTTAAATTTGATACGTTAATCAATATGTGCCTTGAAAATTTTATGACGAGTGCAAAGGGTTAATTCAAATATTATATACGATATAATTTCATAATATATTCGATACACGAATATATCGCAGTATAGCAGCGATATGCGCGTTACACGATATATCGCGATATTATTTATGTAGAATGTCTAATTTTAATCGATATTTCTCAGCAATGTACAAATTAAGACACCTTTTACGTTATAATTTTCCACAAATATCCAATTACATCGACTGATGCGTTAAAAGACACGTGATTCCATTTGAAAAAGACAAAGTTGATCTTTCTATCACCTCGACATATCCACTTACAGAAAAAATAATCGTATTTTTTAATATCTTGTTTTAGACAGCTATTAGTTCACAGGTAGCTCGTTTCTATCGTTTAAAATCGGACGACCTGTATACGTGCAAAATATTACGTATAAATTAATCGAATACTAAATTAGTCGAATGCTTAATTAATTTACATCATAAGCGATTCGCGTTCTCCGAAGCGTTCCACGGTTCATTAAATTTATTATTATGCCAGGAAATTAACGTAGTTGAATATACGCAAAGATGATCTTGTAAGAGAAAAGATATTAAATACAGACGCAACCCTTTCATCCTACGGTTTTCAGACATTTACATTTTCGCTTGGATCCTTGCCAACGATTGTAACGTATTATAATTAACACCGACAGAGCAAAGTATATTCCTTAATCGAAGTAAGAAAGCTCCATCTGACAACAAGTTACCCACCATATACCTACGACATATTGATTTTTATAAAACGATTATAAATAGGCGCAACGTTGTTACAGCAAAAGGACCAATACGTTTCCTTGTTGTTACACGTGAAATATAAATAAAGTAACATATAATAAACTTCGTTTCACCCTATGCACTTGTAAAGCCGCTCTCAGTAGTTACTTAGCAAAATTCTAAAAATTGATAATCGATATGAAGTTTAAAGCAGCGCGACGACTCATGGAGAACTGGAACAAAACTGTTCTATACGTTAATTTATACACGATCCTGTCCACAGTTATTGCCAAAAATCCCGTCGACTTTACCCTAGAAAAATATCCAGTCGTTATTTTCGTGAAATAACACGACGATACGTAAAATATCGAAGAATATGTCTTTCCGTGTTACCATCAGAAATTACTACCCGATCTTCTCCTCTATCAAAAGAAGAAACAACGCGACAAGCAAAGCAGGCCGGTACGATAAATCAGCACGAAAATCCTTTTTTCTGTTCTCCGTTTAAATCCCCACGGAAGTGCCGCGAGGTCCCAGGATTCAAAGATGAAGATCCACGGAAGTCGATTCAGCTCTAAAATGTAGAATTACGCGATAAATCTGCGAGATATCCGCTATCTATCTCACGCGTGTCTTCGCGGGAAAAACGATGATACAATTGGCTTATCCACGAAATGGTATATTTCCACTAGAATGAATTATAATCCGAGCCGAATACCCACGATGAAACGCGAAGGTTTCTTGATACCAGATGGCGAACGTATGAATCGATAAAGATACGGCCAAGAGGGGAAAAGAGAGGATAGAATCGATGAGAGAAAAGAGCGCGTTCTATTAATTTCGCGCGAAAAATTAAATGGAAAAAACGCGCGATCGGCTATCGGATTTATCTTTAAGTTCGGAATACAATGTGTCGAGTAGATACGATACTGCAGCCAAAGCAATGTTGAATGGGCTTCGGCCTATTGGCTGGTCTCGGGTCACGTGCACACCGCTAGACATTCATTCTACTGCCACAACTGGTCCGCGTATGTTTGTACGTGCATGGGTGGTTTGATAGGGCAGATAGCAAAGGACTATTTTATCCTTTTCGTAAAAATGCTCAGGCGTTGGTGAATGCGTCTTGCTCTTACGGATAATAGCCTGCCCGTTCCATAAGTAATGTCACGTATACGCGTGTAATCCTGCAGGTTTGAGAAATGCAATCTATTTATTAATAGACAATGTATTTGCCAGTTTTTACTTTCTACGTTTTTATATACTTTCTCTAGCGCATGTGTTTCTTACGTTACCTACATTTTATTTCCAGGGATTGCACGTTTTTCCAATTCTCTGATTACCTGCTTGGAAAATTCTCGATAACGAATAGAATAATCGTGATAAGAAATATCACGTTATTGTTTGTTTCAGATACCTCGGTGTATTGGAGTTTCTCTATTCTTTAGAGTTTGTAAATGAAAATTTGTTCGAGACCGAAGAGCCTTGAGGTGCCAACCTGAGGATGAAAGAATGATTTATAATTATACCTTTTTCCTATTTAGTCCAATATTTTCGTTGTGAAATGTAATTCTTTTTTAATTCGTTAATACTGATCGTTTTTGTATCAATTCTGTTTGTCTATGTCTTTGCAGTTGTTAAACCAGAATTTGAGGCAATTATCGTTTAACTTTAGAAATGAATTATTATCTGAAAGTATTCTTGTATGAGCGATACAAATATTAATTCCTGCAACAAAAAAAAAAATGTTTTGTAATTCTTTTTAATTTCTTTCGAGAAAAAAGAGTTTTTTACGACGACAAAAAATTTTTTTTACATTTTCCTTCACTTTTCTCTGAGCAATAAATAGAAAAATACTACAGAAAATTGGCGATAGTTTTATTACAAAGATGCAGGTGAATGTTTGAGGCTACGTGAAATAAGTAACATTCATTGTAGAATGTGAAAGCTCAATCGCGTTTTGAAATGACTCAGTCTAACTAATTATTAGATAATAGATTTCGTAAGCTGATTTTTCATATTTTACGATAAAAGATGCATTCTATACATTTCACGTTACAATCAACGCGTGTCTATAATTTAATTTACTCTTTTCCTCTTATTGTCACTCGTGGATTATACTCACAATTTTTTTTTTGAAAAATTTGAAGAGTACTATATGTAGATTGGATGAATTTATTCAACACGTAGTTGTCTGTCAACAGTTACAATTAAACGAGAGATTAATAATGAATTTCATATAAGCGAATAAAATGATTATTGAAACTTTGAATTATTTCGTAAATAGTACAAAATTATTTTTAACTTACTTCTATATCGTTTTCCATTCATTACTATATTACTTTTATCTTATTATACAAATACTAAGTGATTAACTAATTCCCTTTAAATCCATAAAAAGTACAACATTTATACTATCTTATCATAGGTACTAATTCAGTATATAAAAAATTATAGGCGAAATAACATAGGTCTATAATCTAAATCTCTATCGTAATTTTCCAAAGCGATATCGGGTTATAGAAACAGGTGAAAACAGACAAGAAAGCAATTGAAATCGAATCTGATATGAAATTTGAAAGTACGCTCGAGATATCCACGAATGAAATGACGAAATGAACCTATTTTTATTTTCCAATATTTATTTAATTATAAATCTATTTCTAAACCTATTTAATTCGAAATATATTTCTTAACTTTCTTCGCGACAAATTTATATAGACAAAAACACCTTCAATAAATTTCAAAAGTAGATCATTAATTAAAGGAAAAAAAAGAAAGAAAAAAAAAATGCTTATCAGTACAGCGATAATCGCGATTATCTTAAACGTCAGATTGTACGATATAAAAATCGTATCAGCGAACGTAATTTGTGAACGCTGTTCGCTGTCAAAACTCGGGGTTTCGTCGGTACAGTCAAGCTAGTAATGATAATACTTGCGAATGAGTAATCGTCGTCGACGACCTACGTTCATTGAATACTGACCATGCATATGACGTATGTTCATTTACTCGTCAACCGAAGAAGCAACAAATCACGGCGAAGAACTCACGTCGGTCATAGAACCGACATCAGGGATACTCGTAGGCAAATACGCGCGTATATGTTGGCATTTACGAGAAACGCGAATTACAATTATCGGTAGCATACAAAATCTGCACGATATCGACTCAACAGGTCCCGGCGAAGTAGTACATCAAGCGGCTGCAGTTGTCGCTGCAAGCGGTTTCGAAGGATCATTTCGACCCCTGGTGAGATCAATTCGAACAGTATTGTGTTTCGAGAAACCACGATCGATTCAATTGCATTTTTACCATCGAAATAAATCAACGTGCCGTATTTAAAATAACGTCTAGCTCGGTGACACAATCAAGGCTCGATCGCCTCGATAACCGAAGCGATTACAGAATCGTTTCGAACAACACATCCCGAGACGAGGCATGGATTACGTAACAAATCTCTTGCTCGAAGAGGAGGACAGATGTCTCACGGTAACGACACGACATAATGTCTTTTTTCCTTCTTCATCGGCCGTAATAGCTAATCGATAACTGGTCGTCGTTTGCGAGTCAGGAAAAACGAGTAGTGGCGTCGGGGAAGGACGTCAATAAGTTACAGTTAGTACTTAACAGTACTCGTTGAATGAAAATCTACAAATAAATGCGTGGACGACGAGTCGATGCGTAATCGCGAGCCGGTAACAGAATCGGCTCTATCATGCGAGCTGTAGTTGACGGAAGAAACGTGAAATATTTTTTTACCATCGTCGGTAAAATTATGCGTTAGAATACGTGGTAATGCGAGATACAATAGATCATTTAGTGGTGCAACGTGTTTTACCGACTTTGGTGGGAATAGAAAGAACAAACTGTTGCATTACTGCGTAACCGAATAACGTGACAACTGAATGTTTCTGAGAAAACTTTTTTAACCCTACGTGCAGTTCTGTATCTTGCGTAATGGACTGAGAGCAAACCTAACTTGTTTTAAAGCGCCGTCACGAGGTGAGGCTTTTGGAATGTAAAATACCAAAAAAAAACAAAAAAAAAATGGAAAAAGATAATATATTCTAATTATTCTTATATCATAATCATATAAGAGCTCTACCGGTTGTAAAGCGACTAGATAAAATTAATCTATGGAATGAATAAATTATGTCCGTTCGAATTCCAGGGTTAAATTATAGAGGAAAAACTACATAATGAAAATTAACACCTTTTCTTTTAATATATGTATTATGAATCAGGCAAAAGCTATATTGGTTTTTTTAAATCTTAACCTCTTGAGCCATACCTGCACGTATGTAAATACTTACATATATGCACATTTAGTTCTCCTCTAGTTCAAACGTAATAAAAAATGCTGTGAAAATTATTATTTATCCAATCCATTAATTATCAATTAATATCTACTAATTAGAAGAAATTAATTAATTTTTCGTTGCTTTGTATAATATATCGAATAACATATTGTACGATTTAATATAGCTGTATTATCTGCCTTGCTTAATATTCATAAATATATTTGAAATAGACGCAAAGGAAAAATATAATTAAAATTTTCTTTCCCTAACCTTAAAAAGTCTGCTCTTAAAGATGTGAAACGACGAGTTTCTTTAATATTACAAATGGCGGTGAAACGCATTGTTAATTACGATTGCAACAGTTCTGACTAGTAGAGACTGATCGTCTCATAGCTCAATGACAACGCGACAAAAATTATTAAAGTCTAAGATAATCGGCATCGAGTACGCTGTCACGATATTTACCGGCGTATCAGTTTAAGAGGTGCCCTCGCACTTTATCGTATCGCAAATTATCGAAGAAAAACCACGGGAGTCTGATATGTAGATTATTCCTTATCGATCTTGCGCTAATAATAAGTTAGCCACAATTTGTTCAATCTTAGAATCGTTTGACCTTTCACATTTTGCGCGAAGAAAATCATTTTTTTTTTTTTTGGAAAGGATATAAATGCTCGCGATAAATAATTCGGTTAATCTTCCGGAAATCGGGTCGGTTTTATGGTCCATTTGTATAACGTAAAATCGGCATACCTATTAATAGTAGTCTTTTTCCGAGCACGGATCAATTTCACTAATGCCCGTTTGAATTTGATTAATCAATGCAATAGCTACGAATGTCGATAGGTCGCGCCTCGAGCGACATCAAAATCATCCAAGAATGTACTCAGGAAACAACCGAGATAACGGCAATAATATGGACGAGTCTTATGTTCGTGTAGATACTTCTCTCCCATCAGTGTTGCTGATGATACAAAAATAAACGTGCAATTCGCTTTAATGCAGCTCGTTTCAAACAGAGAAGAATGATTTTCCGTTGAACAATAAATTTTACTCGCACACAATATACAGACACATATATATATATATTTAATTAAACGTAGAGCGTATAAGGGCACGTGCGATCGTCAATATCGACGCAGCTTAGCTTTTCTTCGACTCATCCTGGCTTTCTTCCTTCTTTACCGCAATTTCACGCGTGGCGCTGTCGCGTGGGTAAGACACGATGTACCGATCGAAATACGAAATTTTTTACCGGATCATAGTTCATTCCTACGCCACGGTGGACGACGGTAATTGGCAGAGTCATCTTAACGATATTGCCTTGTGCATCTCATAATCAGTTGCGCACTACCAGACTGCCCGGCAGCACCACCCTGTTGTGCTATTATTACACGCAGAATCAATCGAAAGTCTCTATATATTTGCGTCACGCGTATCTCGTTCGTATGCATACACGTATACCACTGCAGCCCACAGACGGTGGTTAATAGACGGGCTTTTGAGCTTGCAATTCCACATAATGTAATTTGTTTGATCACCCACTAGAGTATACAGGCGACGCACCTCAATTGAGCCTCATGATCGAAGAACGCCCAGACTGACGCTAGTCGTTCTAAAAAAGAAGAGTCCTTGCTCGCTCTGCTTCTACTATATATTTTCCTTTCTTTTTCTTTCCCCCTCTTTTTATCATCTCCTTCCTTTTTTACGCGGCGATCTATACGAAAGGTGACAGTTCGAAATCCTAACCTAACCAAAAATAAGCAAAGTAGAAAACGTTGAGTTTACAAAACGATTCTGTTTGGTATCGCGATTTATTTTTAATACGGATTTTCAGATTTCCAGGCAAAAGTGAAAAAGAATTCCTATTTATTTTCTCTTCTTCGTGCGCGAAGCTACGATACCTGTTAAATTCTTAACTATCGAAACAAATATTATACGAATTAGAATATGTTTTCTATAATTATAATTATTGTTAAGATAACGTTTTTTTTTTTTAGATTTCTAATACAATAAACAAGATTTATTATATTTATATCGTATATTAGACGAAATACAATTATTATATAATAAATGTTTATTAATAACCACACGTATTTATTCATACTGATATTTGTCAACAAACGAATATTTATTAACAACTAACACGCCAAGACCATTTTACATCCGCTTATCTCAACCTGAACCGATAAATTTCTCCTTTCACGCGAATTAAATTATACAATAGAATAACCTAACCTTTTCTTTCCCTTCAAAATTGTATTATCTGCCTTGTACTGCACGAAAGTATTAAAGGTAAAAACTGCGAAACGATATAATCTCAAAAAGTTCACCGGATAAGCAATCTACTAGCTCTAGGTGTTAATTTCGTGCACGTACGGGTATAAATCCTCCTGTTTCTTCGATCAAATACGATTACGGGTAAAAGCGGATCATTTATCTCACTTCGATTCGATGGAAGAATTTTTGGATTTTTTTCCAACCATGTATTATTCAAAGACTGCCAGCGACAAAGATCATTTTGTGCATAAAATGGAAAGTACGTGTGTTACGTGTGAGAGGCGATAAAAAAAATACACTATTCGGTCGATAAGTCTTTTTCTCTTTTCTGCAAAATACATTACCGAACACAGAAGGCCGTAACGGTGATCCTAGAATATCCGTGAGAAATCGTGAAGAAGACATGGTAACAATTCTGATACGTGTAAATCTGTAACGCGATTCCGGCCTGGTATTGAAACCTGCCTTGTTGTAGAAAGTCAAAAGGCAGAGTACAATTTAATTTTTTGCATGCTTGCTTATGATAATGAAACAAAACTGTTCGCATAGCGAGTGTCGTTTTCTCTGTTGAACAATCGATCTACTCCATCGTAATTATTCATTTAAGTATTTAAGAAGAAATTAATTTGATTACTTTGAAATATAATATTCCAAAAACGTAACGTATCTTCCTCTATTCAAAAGTATATATCTTCGAATTCGTACATAATTATTTAAAAAATGTTTTAAATTCTAATGATACAAACCCGTAACGAAGCATCGTGTATTAATTTAATTATACGAGTCATTTAGAAACGTATATATATGTATCAATGTTTTGCAAGATGTAGTTTCTGAATAAACAATAACAATAATAACAGCAAGTATATATTTAAGAAATCATACTAATCCGTTACAATTGTATTCGTGTCAATACAATATACATTGGAACAAACAATTTCAATCCGATAAATAAAAAGATCCATGTAATCTACACGAGAAGAAAATACTCGGTTACTAATCGGCTATTTCGAATGAATTCGTAAAATTACCAAGCGTACCACGTTCTATTTGAAAAATCTCAAAGAAGACTCTTACATAACCTCTAAAGCAAACACGGTACCTACGATTCGCTTTACAGGGCGCAAGGATTTGACAAGTTTCGCACAATAAAGCGACATCTACGCGCTTGCTATCGTCCGTTCGGATAGTCAAAATGCGTTGGAAAGCAGATATTAATATTCGCGTTACGATTAAACGGCAGAGGACATAGGATAAAAGCTCTACACCAAGCGAAAGTTCAATTTCCCGTGCAGTTCGGTAACGATAAAACCGTCATCGAACCCAGTCGATCGTCGAGTGCGTGCGAACGCAACCGGATACGCTCTCGAAAATATTTCATTCAACGTTCAGTCCCGGTGTCGCCATGTGCCAAGCATTGACCGTGGACGACGTCTAGCGTGTGTCTATAGACCTATTCCGTCGTCTATTAAAAGAGTAGTAGGTTGCAGTCTCGCGATTACATATATATACTTGCAACCGGCATATACAGTAATACGTGTACGATAGCACCGTCACGAACGTAGCCGACGACGACGACGACGACGACGACGGTAGTTGCATGCGCGGGCGTCTCGACGCGTTTCTCAGTGACCCTCGTAAAGCGTCGACTCGGCGGTGGACGCGGTTAGCAACAGATTTGACCAGGATCGGACTAACCGACGAATTAAAAGGTACCGCCACCTTATCCACTGGGCGCTAAAACGCAGGAATTCGCATGGCGCGCCACGCAACGTGATTCCGCCAACATCATAATAAAGTAGAACGCGGCCGGAAGTGAAGTTTGCCACGTAAGAGTGGGTAATATTTTCATCGGGTACACAAACGGCGCGGTAGCGTTACCGGCCGAATTTCGGAATCATTTCATAACCGATGGCGGCCTGCCCAATGTCTCATTGATTGGCAACGGTGATAGAACATACGTGGAAACGACAGTTGAATTCCTCGGCCGTTTGGCATACGCTGGTACCCGCCGCGGCTGCTCTCCCCCGTTCCTGCATTTTCTTTCGCACTCGGCTATGCGAACGGTAATATTAATAACCTTTGTTTCGTTGTAGTACGCTATTTATAGGAAAATTCAATAATCGCGTGGTAAGAACGCGTACTTTAACGCGAAACCGGCACTCGAGATTCGATTCCCCTTCGCTGCGTGGATTTAATTGTCACGAAAATAAAAAGCAGCCGAGATTATTCGAAATATAGAGAAGTTTTAAAAAGGACTAACGAGCGGCCCCGTGCACGGGAAAGAGCAAGGAGCTGCACATAGCAACAACCATTCGGCTCGAATACACGAGAAATTTCTATATCGAGCAATGTATTCCGCCGATAATAAAAGCCAATCTTTCTTTTTTTTGCCTTTATCCCTTTGATCCCTTTAGCGTGTTTCGTAATTTGCAAACGAAATCTATGAAAAAGATTAACATATCAAGGACGATGAAACGCGCTGAATGACAATGAACTGTATCGGTGAATCATAAATGTTCCATCTTCGTTGTAGGAAAGAAGAGAGTGGGAAAGAACGAGAAAGAAAGAGAGAGAAGAACTACTTCTGACTACTTCATTGGTTAAACGAAGAAGAGGCACAGCAACGACGGAAAGGAGCAACGTGCTATTTCAGATTACATGAGAATGGTTATGCGCATAATGCAATGGCTCTAGCGGAACATCTTATCGAAGAGACTGACTTTATAGAAACACTAAAAATATTCTTTGCCGCGCAACGTTATTAGTCTACCGCGCACACACAAGTTGCATCGCTTAGTTCATCGTTTGCGCTGCATCAGTGACCTGAGCAGCGAAAGTTCTTTTGTTTACTTGAGAATCACCATCTCATACACTTGCATGAGCTCATTTTACGAAATCATATTTCACATAAGGACAAACCTGTGTAATACGATCGTAAGGGTGGGTAATGTGTACCGTCGAGCGGCCAATTCGAACCTAACCTCTTTAATTAGCGCGCGCTCGAAAAGCCTTCCGTTCGGAAAAATCTACGGAGAATTATTATCGTTCAGGGCAGAATAGAACGCAAAGTGAAACTGAGTGATACCGAAAGGCAGTAGTAGAAGCATGGTGAAGCCATTACAAGACTAAGCCAGTTATAATAGTTGCAGCCGGTGCGATACTGTAAGAACGTATACGTCCGGATCACGGTTAACCGTGAAAAGATGAAATTTTGTCCATTTCAATTTATCACTCGACATAACGAGTAAATAAATCCGCATAACGTGGAAATAAATCCCGTTAACACGTGTCGATTGTATTATTCGAGTTGCTATTAATAAAAAAAAAAAAGAAAAATCATAGCAGGGAGTGTTGGTGGTTGATTAAAATCTTGACTTAGTACCTGATCGCGGAAACCAAGTAAGATCGATGCAAGAAAATACCGTTCATAGTAATACACAAACGTATTATCGTAAGTATTAAAGTATGCAGACCGTTGATTACACGTAATCGGCACATAGTAATGTGTAAGGATGATGTGTCAAATGATAATATATCCAATGAATTTGTTGTTCCGACCGATTGTAACTTTCACGAGCGACCGTTCAGCTCGTTCACTATTCACGTTGCACTTACATATCGTCAGGTCACGCCTAAGCATCGCGTTGAGATAAGCACACGTATCTTTGATTCATGTACAATATTGCTTGTGTCACGAACGCGTTCGATCCCGTGGAGCTCACGTGCCGTAAATTATTCGGTGAGAATAGCAGAGCAGCCGTGTCGCAACGCATGCGCATGCTCGCACTCAAGGCAGAAATTAAACTGTGGATCGCTGCGATCGAAATAACTCGCGACGGAGAACAGGTTTCCACGGGTTCGCACGATGGGATTTGCACCATAGATAAATCTATGGATTCACGATGCCAAGAGAACACACGATCTTCTGGTTACCCAGTGTAATAGGACTATTTTAAGTAGCTCGTTGGCTCGAATGTTTTCATAACGTGTTTTTAACATAAAATCTCTATGTAACCGAATAAAAATTTTGCGAACAATTTGAAGAAATTGTTTTCATTTCGAAAACGATCATGTCTCATACGGATAATATTTCTTTGCTTAATTTTTAATATCGTTCGATGGTTGATACCGTATCGCATATGGTATGACACCCGAAATGAAATTGGTACTAATCGAAAGATGATCGACGGATCGATAATACGAGAATCTGCACGGTCGTTTACCTCTTTTCATCTATCTTTGGCGTCTATTTTCAGGTCACATCGTGCGTATACTACTAATATTTCGCATTTCATTCGCATATATGCGTAGGTATACCCACAGGCTTACGCTGGCGCACACGGTTTCACGTCAGCCGAGTGGAACGAAACTTAATTGCATTTTCACCTACGTCGCTGGCTGTGAACAGACTCGATTCCTAACCTCACTCTTTATTCTTTTTGTCTGCTCTTCTCACCGAGAATGATGAAACTCGGACGGCGCATCTTGATGAGAATTCTCTTTTTCTTTCAACCTATCTTTCTCTTTCACTCTCCTATCTTGCGATAGTGTCGGCCCTGAATCGGTCTTTACCTGCGGCCTCCGTAGTGTCCGTGGCAACGAGCTCGCGCGAGTCCGAACAAAGGCGAAGAGGCGGCTGCGTGTTGATAGTAAGGGCAAGGAAGAAGGGGAGGAAGAAGAGGAGGAGAAGTAGGAGGCGATAACAGCCGATATACTCTTCGTTCCGTGTACAGGCGGCGTTGCTGTCGCGGAACTCTCCTCGCTTGGAAACCACTATCGTAGCACCAACGCACCTTCTTCCATGTTGCATGCATGCGAATTCAACGCCAAGTACCACTAGCATTGACGATCACTTACGAGAAATGCAACACAACACGCCACGGTCAAGCACGAGAAAAAGACGTCACCGGTAACCGTGCACTCGCATCGGGTTTTTGCGTATCTCACGGCACAACCTCCGGTCCAGGACTGATGCACCACGGCTACGACGCGCGCGGACCCTAGTCACGGCTACCACAAGAAAGAGAAAGAGAGAATCGTGACGCGCGACGCTCGGCCAGGCGCCATTTACAGAAACGCACGCATCGCCGCTAGTTCTCTCTAACCCTATGTCTGTCTCGCTCTTACTACTTTCGTTCCCCCCCACTTTCCTACTCTCAACGTACCTCCCTCTCTTTAACCTCTCTCCCTCCTTTTCTATCTTATTCTTTCTTCCCCCCTCTGACGTATCTATCCGACCTATCCCAATTACAGCGAACGTCCTTGAGGTGACTAACACCTTGTCGTCCACTGCTTGTGGGAACGAAGAGGGATGCATGAAAGCGCTGTCGAGGAGGTGGAAAAGATGGTGATGGCGGTGGTAGTGGTGGAGGTGGAGGTAGAAGAAGAGGAGGAGGAGGAGGAGGAAAAGGAGGAGGTGAGTGGAACCACCAAACCCTCGTTGCCGAGAACACGCGGTGACGAGTAGGAACCGTACTTTGATGTTACTCGGAGAACAAAGACAGAGAAAGAAAAGAGCGGCGAATGTCCGCGTGTAACGCTCGGGCTTTCTTGAAGCTGTAAGTAAAAGGAGAGGGAGTAGGATAACCATGCTTCTTAAGTGTCCGTACGTGAGAACGAGGAGGTTATTCACTGTTCTACGGAAACGTTCGAGCACGATGATGTTGCTGCAGTAATGTGCCTTTTATAATCTCCGATAGTTACACGAATTCGTTCGTAATGTTTACGCTATTAATGTAAATTACCGATAAGGCAATAAATACTACTCTCTTTTTTACTCTTTATTTTATATACTTTTAATGATTACGATTTATCATTACGCTTAAATAACATTGAATCGTTTAATAATTGATTTTATTAAAAATACCTTTCCCTTTTTCTCAGAATCGTTAGTTTAAAACTCGTAATGCGCGCCCCTAAATAATAATTGCAGCATTGTTATATATATATAATATATATATGTATATGCATATATGTANATATATATATATATATATATATGCATATACCATTTTTTTTTCTTATTTTTTTTTCTCTTTTATTTGTTTAAATACGAAACAAGCGAATGTATTAATAAAATTTCATTTGTTAAGCGATACATTACCATATTTACATTGTATCTACATCATCTAACATTTTATTACGCTACATTCATTTAATAATGTGATTAAGATAGTTTGTGGAAGGACTGTGCAGTAATAATACACGCGAAAATAGCGATAATAATGTATGCCTATCGTTACAACATACTCTGCTTCTACGATTTCCGCCGTATCTTATCCCGCAATTGTATTTTACTCAAATGAGATAAATGCGATACATTACTGTAATGCCGATTGATTATTATTACAAGAGTCGTAGTGTTCGGAATCGACCACTTATTGCTCCTAGAAATTTATACGTTTCCTCTGGAGATTCTTAATACTGATTTTTCCCCGAAAAATCACAGAATTCGATTTCTTTTTTCTCTTTCCTTCCCCCTTTCTCTCTCACTCTCTCTCCCTCTCTCTCTCTCTCTCTCTCTCTCTCGTTTCTTCATCTTTTCGTTTGTTTAAGTACCGATAAACTTCATTCGTGTAGCCGTTCCATGCACGGAAACGTTCGAATCAATTCCACGTACGACCGAATCGTCGAACAGCCGACCAAACGCGTCGAATAAAAACTTTTGTAAAATTACATTACACGATTCTTGCTATTTCTCCTCGTATCCCCGATAACGAGCACGAACTCCGGACGTTTCATCGAGCAAGCGCAAATCCACACACATATATATATATATAAATTCTACTTTCGAAGAAATTCTTTCTTTCCTTCTTTTTTTTTTTTTTCCTTCCTTTCTTTCCCCTCTTTTTTTCTCTCTCCTTCGTTTTACACGAGGTACGCACAACAACATCCGAGCAACGTGCATGAGTCAGCGACGCGCGCTCAACCGAGTACGCGCGTAGGAAAAGAAGAAAAAAAAGAAGAGGGGGGAAAGAAAAAACGGGGAAAAAAAGAAAAAGGGAAGAGAAAAGGAGAAAAAAGAGGATTCTCACACGTGGAAAAAGCATGACCTATAACGCACGTCGCTGTTACAATGAACAAGTGGTATCGTAGATTACAATATGGTACTTGCTCAGTCTACCCGTTTGTGAGAACGGACAAAGAGAAGATAAGATTGCCGCTTTATGCTTAAACTAATTGCGCGCTGACAATATTTAAAATTAACGAGATACAAGCGGGAGGAGCCGCGTTACGCTCTTATTTTTCTTCCAGCGTTTCGATCGAACACTTGGCCGGCAGTAGAGCGGCGGATTTGCAGGGGAAAAAGAAATCTGCCCTCGCGATTAACGAGAATTCTAAACTGAAAATCAGAATTCTCCTGTTTTCTCGGTTTACCATTCTAGATATTAACGCGGTAGTAGTAGGGTACTTTTACACAGCACGGAACATATTTTATACTTCCATTTGTGTTTTTATTCTGTTAATTTCTCATTATAATACTAACAAAACATTTAATTACAAAACATGGGCGTACGGGTGTGTGTGTATGTGTGTGTCTGGTGTGTACGTGTTTCTCTCTTTGTGTATGTGTACGTGTAGGTACGTGTACATATTTATCGTGTGATGAAAGCGGTAGTTATGTGTTTCTATGTGGTATGCATATCATCTGGTTAATGTAAATATTACGATTACTTCATAAGTTCTCTACAATAAGTAGATGGATTTTATAACGACAATTTACACGCGGAACGCGTGCAGTAAATACGTCCCATTTTGCCCGCAGCGTCTCTTCGTTTAATTTTACATTCATCACGACTTCGTCTTGTATGGGCCTACGACCAATTCTCTCTATAATCTATTCCGATGAATATGCAAACGCAAAAGAGATAGAAACGCTACTATAGTAATGCGATACAATAATATATAATCATACCTCGATATTAATCGATATTATAAATAGTTTTTAATAATTATTTGTCCAAACACTGAATATTTTACAACAGCCATCGATCTCAACTATTCATAATTCTATTTAAACAGTTTGCAACTTTTACAGTTTCAATTCATTTTTTCTCTCTCTCTCTCTCTCTCTCTCTAAATCTCTCAATAGTATCATTTATCTTTCTTTTGCTGCTTCTTCTTCGTCGTCGTCTTTGTATCCCTCCTTCATTTTTTTTTTCTCCCCCTTTTAAACAAGTACAATATTCAAAATTCTACAATTCGTTTAAACGTTAGAATAATACTATTTAGTCCTTTTTTTTTTGTGTGTGTATTTCGTTTGTTCTTCTCTCTTCCGTTTCGTCTTGTTTTACACACGATTTAAAAAAGCGTTTTACAATTTCAATTTCGTTTTTCCCTTCTCTTTCCCATTGAATCCCTTATTTTCTCATACGGATAAAACGAAGAACCCAAAGACTCGAAGAGATGAGTTACTCCCGATTACAAGAGGATGCAACGCTGCGATGTTTCGAAATTGTCGTAAAAAGTAATAACGGGCACCGTACAGTTCCATGAATAACTTAACCACTCGTTTCATTATCACACCAAACTAGCAAATATCCAACACTTTCATTACCTAAAGCAAATTGATCTCGAGGTAAAGTATACATATACATATTCGAGTTTGAAGATTATA
>NIJG01000051.1:1066249-1077800 GCA_002201625.1 Euglossa dilemma | reverse complement strand
GTAAATAAAATTGTGTAATCGCACTAAAAAAAATAAAAAAAAAAAATAAAAAAAAAAGAGAGAAAAAGATTCAAAATACCTAAAAAATGGCAATTTCTCGTGACCAGAACAAGTTTCTATTTTTTTCCCTTGTTTTATAACTTTTTACAAATCAGCATACGCATTTTGTACCAAACCAGGCCGATTAAAATGTTGCACGACCGACGAATACTTGCGTGCTCAAATAATGTTCCTGCCATCATTTACTTCTTTATATTACTTCGTTAAATAAATTCGCGATCAATATTCCTCGTATAACGCATTTCTTATTATTATCAAACTCTTCCGCTGCCACCTACTATTTCTTACTCTAGGCCATTTTTTCGTGTAAAGTGCACTTAACGGTGTCCATGGAGCACCAAATTTAAGGGACAACCACCTCGGCAGAAATTGATTAACCGCACTAAAATACTTTATCATAGCTTAATGGATGCATAGACACAATTAGTTATTTTTTTTTTTTTGTCATTTTCTTTTTAGTTTGAATATAAGTCATCAGGGTATATCTAAATCTATCACCGGGTTTAAAGCGTAGGTACATTAAAGGTAAGGCAAAACTGCATTTCACAGAAAGGTGCTTTTTACGGAATACGCCGTGGTATATCCGTAAAAAATCTGAAATATATTCCTATAAAGAACATTCATAACTTTTTCCCAGTGTGGGAAAATATCACAAACATTTTCTAGAAATATTCACGTTCTAGAAAAGTTTACTCGAAACAATGATCTAATTATCTTTTTACACTCTGTCAACGTAATCGGTTACGCGATATACTTGCCTCTTACGAATCGTAGAAAAATTTTGGACAGAAACCATGCAAAGATTACGATCAATGTCATACGATCAGCGGTTCCATCGAGTTTCTGTAAAATAAAAGGTTCCTTTCTTCTCTAGCCGTTTATATTCTTTAAATATAAAAATAAAGTAATGAGATTAATATTGTAATATTGGCAAGGCGGAAGCACAAACGCATGGGTGCATCGTTTAAAAATCTATAAAAACATATCAAAATAATATTGCGCGTACATAATCCTTCATTTGAAACAAACGAACAGGCGTCAATTTCTTCGGAAAGCAAGTCTTTGTTTCCCCATTATCTTCGTTTTTTCATTTTTTTTTTTCCATTTTTCCACTACTATAAGACTTAAAATATCATCAATGTCTGCCAAAGTAGGTACACCTTCAAACAGTATCCCACGCTAGGAAACTGCTCTTTCTTGCCATTCTCTCCCCCTCTCTCTCATCCTCTCGCGCGCGCTTTCTTTTTTTTTCTTTTTTTCTTCTTAACATCTACGTTACTAACTTAAGTTAAACTGGTAGCTGTACTTACATCAAGACAGTGTCTAATCTAACAATTACATATTTTACAAGAACATTTGAAATCTGGCCCTACATCAGACATGAAATGTCACGAAGTTAGTCGTACACTGTACACTAAATTTTAGATTTACATAAAATTATTTAAAAATATATAACTATATTATCGTATGTAAGATCGAAATTCGCAATAAAGTTCCGTGCTTTCCGTCTCGTGATTTTTCCCACGTAGCACCACCGCTTCGTGCATGTCGCATAGCAAACGCGCGTCCTCTCTACATTCGAATGCGCGAACAAAAGTAAGTCACAGTCGTGAAAATTTCTCTCCAAGTACATGATTTTGTGCTATGCGTTTTCCTCGATTTCGCGCGTTTTACGTTGGTCCAATTATCCGTAGAATCGATAAAATTCTAACTCAAAATCAAATACGCAAATGAAAAATTTATATATATATATATATATATATATAATGTACACATATATATATATAGATATATGCGCATACGAGTTGAAAGCATTTTCGATTTAGTGTAAAGTGACGATAACTTGTACACTTAAGCCTCAATAGTAGATAATAAGTAGAGTCTAGAAGACGTGCATAAAAGCACAGGCGTGGATAAAGTAACACTTTCATGAGTCTTAGCGCGATGAAGCACGCGAGGCTCGTTGGGTACGAAAGCAGGACATATTCAATCGTTTATTGCTATAAGTATACCCCTTAAATCAACTACGAAGTGTAGCTGTTTAAAGTAACATTGTCATAACGCGATGTTTCATGTACTATATCTGGCCTTCTAATATTTTAAATGTATATCTATTTCCTTTATAGTAATAAAAAGCTGCAATCTCTGAAAATAGTTTGATGATTAAATGAATAACGTTCAATAAAATGAATCCTATTCCAAAGCGCACATAATTATAGCACAATATCTTTTGCTGTGCCGGTTGGCTGCTTACGATAGCTGTATATGCAGTCTCAATTGAGGTATTTACGACATCTGCGGGAACCGCAGGTACATGGAATCTTGATATCCTCGAAAGGAAATTTGTAGTCATACGTTAACTCTTCTCCTTGAGTAATGCGACGGAGAGCGAAAATTAAAATGTGTTTCTTACCTAGGATGTCTACCACTCGCGAGTAACAATTTGGCTGAAACACGATTTACAGGTTAGAAAATAGGCCCGTTAAGTAAATAAGCAATTTTACTTGCAAATTCAAGTTTATCGATCAATACCGATAAAACCGATTAATCTTCTTTCGCAACGATTTATGTAGATACAAATGAATAGATACCTCGCATGAGTGATTAATGAATCTAGCTGCATTTCCTTTCATTGTAGCATCGACGACTAGGTGATCGTCAATTTTAAACATGTAACATCCTATGTTTTTACTATCGTAATATTTTTCTCGTTTGTCAGTTAACGAGGCTCGAATAACCTACAAATATTTACAAAATATTATCTCAGAAAATTACGTGTTACAGACTGATAATTAACGAAACGAAATACCAACGTATATCACGTTTCTACTCACCTCACCGGCATACTCGATAACCATCTCTCCGGCTTCAATGTCTCTGAGGCAAAACAAACCTCTACCGTGTATGTGAGAATGATACACTCCAACTGATTCCTTTGATGTCTCTTTCAGTATTCTAAAGCGCATTGCCATTGGTAAATTTGTGCTTGCCACTCGTCTGTGAACGGAAGAATATATTACAACACGACACCGATATAGAGGTTATACCCTTATTATTATCTTAAAGTAACTATCAAATTTCTCTAGTATTAGTTAGTTTTTACCTCGACTCAGCTTCCGAGATAGAGATCATTTTTGGCTGCTGCCTATGCCTCGATGCCAGCCAACTGAACATATCGTGAACTTTTCTTCCTTTGAACGGTTCTGCACGAGCAGCGCCGTTGTCGCACGCTTTTGGTAAATCGTTTTCTGTTTCTCCTGGTTTAGGCGGTGCTAAATTGTGAAACCGGGGTTTGTATTTGGTACATCTGTTTACGTCCGGCAGTTGTTCAACTAGATACACCGTGGCGTTGTTCTCCAGGCCCAGGTTCTCAATCAGAGGTTTATGAGGCAACGGAGGTAAATTGTGAGCTTTGCGAGCATTCTGCACGGCTTGAAATACGGTTTCCCATACCTCAGCCATCGAAGAAGCGGTGTGAGTGAATCCATCCTGCGACTTTATCTCGTACATTAACGTCGGTCCTTTCGAGGTGTTTTTCTGTGCTTGCAAGATCGGTAAAGTTGGCTGCACGGATTTGATCGACTTACTGATCACCCTTGGCTTTTTCACAGCAACTGGCGGGGTCTTGGTTTTTAATATGTTAAACTTGTTGTCGATGGGCTTAACCTTCTCCTCGATCTTGTTCGTTTTCAACGTGAACGTTTTTATCGGTAACAATTGCAAAGAAGCTATCTGCGGTACCTGCTTCGAAGGTAATATTTCTACAGACGTTACCTGCGGAGACTTCTTACTTTGCGTCACTGCTTTCATGTTATGCGTAATTTTGTAAGAGCCGTCTTGCAGCTGCTTTTGTAGCACTATTTTCAACGAAGCGTTCTGCAGTTTCTCTTTGTCCAGTTCCAACTTTAGATTTTCTTTCACCTTCTCGATCGTTTCGGTGTTCAATTTCAAAGTTTCATTCACGTTGTTTATAGTCGTCTCGGGCTTCTTCACCGTCGGTGCCACGGCTTCGACGATTTGTTTCTTAGGTTCTGCAAGCTTCTGTTCTGGCTCTGCTGGTTTAATTACCGGTTTCGTTGGCTCTTCTATGATCATTTCCGTTTTCTGCATGGCCTTCGTCGTGTCTTGTTTCGGAGTCACAGCTTGCATAGGTAGTACTCTATTCATCGGTCGACTCGTCGGTACGTTGCTCGTAGACATTGTAATTTTATTTTGTACAGCCGAGCTAGCTATCACTGGATTATTACTTGTACTTACATTAATATTGTTTGAATTCGGTACAGTACTACTATAATTATTATGCACATTATTTACATCATGATTTAACTTATTTACAATTATATCCCTTTGAGTTATACAGTGATTAGGTAATGGGGGTATTTTAGATGATATGCTAGACTTTATCATACTGGTATTTTCTGATACATGTTTCGAGTCAAAATATGGTCGGACGTTATTGTTCATCATCTGCTCTGAACCAAATAGCGGTTCTGTGATTTTCCATGGTCCATTGTTAGGTTGCATAACAGAGTTTGAAACTGGACTCGGTCGTACAGCTACTCTTGGTATTGTTGGTATCGAATTTTGCAACAATTTAGGAGATGATGTTACTCTTACTACAGCTTGAGGTTCGGATGGACATGTATCTGGTAGTTGTATCGATGTTACTGGCTCTACAACACTTTGACATGATACAGGCAATATGGTATTACACGTGGCTGAGGCAAAATTTTGTTCAGGTGTTGCAGAAATATTAATTTGCGGTGTTACGAGAGGTTCTGGTATAGGTGTTGACTGATTTACGACTACGTAACCACCAGGTACTGTAGGTATGTCAGGAACATTCCCTACATTGGGTGGTAAAGTGGAAACATTAGATACATTTTGAACAGTAGGTACAGCTGGTAGACTTGTTAAATTAGAGGTACTAGGCAAATTAGATGCGCTAGCTATATTAGAGACATTAGGTGCACTAGGTATGTTAGGTACACCAGGTATGCAAGTTGCAGTAGGTGTGTTTGGTATACCAGATGCAGTAGGTATATTTGGTACGCTAGGTGCATTAGGTACATTAGATATACCAGGTGAACTAGGTATACTAGGTGTACTGGATATATTAGGTATACCAGGTGCATTGGGTATGTTAGGTACATGTGGCACACCAGGCACACCTGGTACACCAGGAATACCATGAACACCGGGTACACCTGGTACACCAGGCACACCAGGCACACCAGGTACACCAGATACATTGGGTATACTAGATGTATTAGATGCACTAGGTATACCAGGTACACTAGGCACGCTAGGTACATTGGGTACTGTGGGTACATTGGATACATTCGGTATACTTGTTATGCTTGGTATATTGGATACATTAGGTACATTGGATACAGAGGGTACAGTAGGCATAGTCGGTATAGCGGGTACAGTCGGAACATTAGGTACGTTGGTTACGCTAGGTACATTGGGTATGCTGGCTATGTTGGTTACATTGGATACATTGGATACATTAGCAACGTTTGGTACACTTGGCACTCCAGGTACTCCAGGTACATTTTGTACAGATTGCACTGCTGTTACAGTGGGAACACCTGGAACAGCCTGAACATCTACGATAGGTTCCATAAGTTTAGAAGCTTGAAAAACTTGCGTTGTTGTTTGGTAACTGCTTGCTAACACTTGTGGTACTGTGCCAGCCATGAACTGACTGGAAGACATTACTGTGTTGCTTACAATAGTTTCCAAACCGTAATACATTGGTTGGTTTGAAAGAAACATACTGCCTGTAGAATCTGTAAACATTTCTAGTGTTGGTGTTGAACTCAATAATAGCTGTTCAGATGATATAACTCCACATTGAATTGCACTAGGTTGCTGCTGTATAATTGTTCCAAGAACTGTTGGTTGTGTTTGAGCAATTTGTACACCTGGCAAGATTGATATACCTCCATTTTGTAATGCCAATAAGTTATCAGAAGATGCTTGTATGTATGCACCAGGAACTAAATGATTAGTTGTTATGAACTGCGGTTTAAACGCAGTCTCGTGTTGACCTCCGATCGTTGTTACGTACTGAAGATTTTGACCAGATTGTTGTTGCAATGTTTCAACGTATGCAGACATAATACCAGGAGATGCTTGTTGTAATATTACAGTTGGCCCGCTTGGTCTTTGAGCTTGCTGTAATTGTATAACTGGAGTATTGTTTTGCATCGGTTGAAATCTAGTATGTCCATTGTGCGGCTGTATAGTATTTTTCACGATCTGCGTTTTGATTCCTTTCGTACGAGATTTCGGCGCTCTTGGAGATTTTGATTTCGCTAATTTCGTTATCTGAATATTCGCTTGCGATTCATTAGTCGCGGTTTGTACACCGGTAGAAGAAAATGTAGGCGACACTTGCGGGCTTGGAACAGTTTGCGAGCTTGCGCCGTCTGGAGAATTCATAGGCGTGTTAATGATATTTTGTGACATACTAGAATCACTTGCAACAGACGGTGGATCTGTAATTTCTGTTATTTGAACGGTACTCTCTTGGGGTAACACTGTAGCATTTGGTAATGTAGTTGTTGTTCTAGTATACTGTGTTTGCACGATCATGTCTTTAGATGTTAATACTGTTTGATGAACAGTTTCCACGGTAGCGTGTGTGTGAATCTGTGGTGTAATAATCGCTTGTGCTATTGGTTCAATTTGAATAGCTGGATGAGGTGATGGTACAGAAGCTTCTAGAGGTGAAGTGGCTTGTATATCTGGATAATCGGATGAAAGAGTATGCCCTTCGGATGGAGATAATGTTATAAATTGCGGAGAAACAGATCCAATACTTGGAGAAAATCTAGAATCAGGTGATGCTAACTTATTATCCATAGTCTCTGAATCGCTGTCGCTTGTTATCATGATATCACAATTTGTCAAATGTCTATTATAACTATCTTGTGTTCTATATGTACAACGGCATCTTTTACAAGTTACAGGGCGATCTATGTGATCAAACGGTACATCGCATTGAGAAGTAACGGTAATTCTTTCACTTTCAACGTGTTGTGGTGATATACACTCGTCATCTCTGGAAATATCGTCAGCTCCATCCAATTGAGGAATTTCCAAGTTCAACTTCAAATTATTTTCTTTAAAATTAGTTTGTTGTACTGAATATTTTTGACAATTGGAGAAACCGTCATTTTCTTTTATCTTTTGCGATTTATCGTTAGATTTTGCAATATGTGATCTAATAAATCCGTATATTCGTTTTGACCGTAAAATGTTATTTGACGATTTCGTACAAGAATTGAAATCTTTTTCAGCAAATGAGCTAAATTCACTGCTGTCACATGACGATTCATCGTTAATACCATCTAATTGCGGAATTGATAAATGTTCTGTCACGCGCAATGCCGTAGTTTTTTCGTCGATGTTATACTCCGGAGAACTGCATTCACTGGCACTACTTGGATCAGCGGGTCCATCAACTTGTAATATCCGTGGCTGTTGCCTTGTATGCCAAAAGAGTCGTTTATGTTCTTTACCTTCTTCGCGACTACTAGATATTACTCTACGATTAATACCACTGGCATCTTCGATACAATACTTTAATTCCCGCATAGAGTCTGATAAAATATTAGGTGTATTTGCTCTGCCTACTGTAACCATGATACTATCTGGAATTCTTAATTCGTGCAAAGTAGGTGGTCGTTCATTTTGCGAATCTAATACCATTACGCTTGTCTCGTTCGATTTTGTCATACTCGAGTTCCTAGACAATTTCCTCCTTTTTATGCTGGGACCATAAGTACCATCCAATTTACAACTCCAAGTTAAACTGCAAGATCGTTGGTGGTGTCTTTGTCCTCCAACGATCAATGGGCTGTTTGACATTACTTCCGACTTAGATCGTTTCAATTCTCTGCCTCCACGTTTTTGATTTTTAGAACTTAACAAATCATCCACTAAATCTTGAACGGAAGTTTTAGTTTCTAAATGAACCCACAGATCGTTATGTGGTCCTAATTCTACTAAAGATGGATCTATTTTTGAAACTTTATTCTCAGGTGGCTTTATGATTTCGTCTACCTCGGATGCTAACATATCATCTTTAAATAGATCAGTCGCAAAAGTGCCATCATTTTTTAAATCCATTGCTAAAAAATCTTCGTACGTCATCTTTGGAAATATATCTTGCATAGAAATACCATCTAGTAAATCGTGCGGTAGATCTTCAAATATAGCTTCTTTTAATTCTGGAGGCAGAAGATCAGTGTTATTTTGTTCTGCTAAGTTTTCATCGACTTCTTTATTACAGACTGCGTCGATTAAAGCATCTAGAGTTTGTTTTACAGCTAAATATTCAATTTTCTGTGTATCTAACGTATCTTCCTTTTCCTGTTCTTCAGAATGATCGATAGTTATATTATTTTCTAGATCTGAAGAAACTTCTGGTACATATACTTGTACATATGTTCTAATGTAATATCTTACAATTTTAAATGGATTTACCGTAGACCAGTATAGCCGAGAACACTTATAATCACAAGGTATAATTTTCTCAACTGTATCAGAGTATTCTGGTATAACTGTACCTAAACAATCAATTATCAATGAACCTATCATAACTTTTACTTTACTCGGTTCTGCATACTTTTTTTTCTTGCGATCCAGTTCTACATACACGGGTCTTCGTAGACAAAATTCATTGTCATTTTGTAATGTTTTATGTGTGCAGTTATTTAAATGCAAAGAACAAAATACTGTTTTGTCATCGTTAAAAGCAAGCCCAATGTTCCTTGCACACGGGTAATGAAAGGTACTATTACAATTTTTCGCACAACAACCAACACTGGCTCCTTTCTTTCCGCATTCTGAACAACGAATTAATCGACCCCTTGAAATAGCACTATGAACATTTTGTAATGAACCATCGATTTCCTCAAAGACTTCATTAGACCATAGTGCGCAATTTGAATGTACCCATTCATTTTGACCACAATACAGTAACCGTCCTTCTTTCGTTTCTGGACCATCACCTAAACCTTTGCACAAACAACATGATCTACTATCTTCAACATGAACATTATATAAATTTGCTGTTTTGGCTGCAATTGCTTTTGGTGCTTTTATCACTTCTTCTTTCCATATCTCTAGAATAGAATCATCGAGTTTCGTAACTGGATTATCATCTTTACCAATGTCCTTAGTAGATAATAGTGTCTCATTTTTTCCATTGTTATTTTTAATACTTTTTAAATTAAACCATGGAAACACTTCTTGTAAAATTTCGTGATAAGCTTCGGTAAGTCCCTTGGTTCCAGTACGACTAATTACATGTTCCATATCACAATGAAATTGTGATAGCGTTTTGTATTCGTTATTATTAACTTTTCGCTTTACCGACATCAACGTTGGTGAAGGTCTAACAATAATTTGTTGATCTGAGCAATGGCATTCTGTGTCATTTAAATTGCTATATGAATTTTCTTGATTTACCGAATCTTTTTTATCGTTATCTTGAGTATCCTTTACAGCACAATTTTTTACTCGAACAGAACATTCCTTTAAATGAAATTTTTGTCGAAGACGTCTCAACCCTCTTCTATTTGAACAATCGCTTGGTTGATCTTCGTCCAATTTACTTGTTAAATCAGATTTTAAACTATTGTTGTGACCAAATTCTATATTTTTAATTTTTTCATTATTACCCTCTTCAGCTTCATCTACACTGAGGCCTTCTTTAATATTCGTATTCGAATCTATTTTTTCATTAGAAAAATCCAATTTTTTCCCATTAGAAACAGATCTACATAAACATTCTTTTCTTGGACTCCATTTCAATGCAGCACAAGCCTTTTTGTTTTTACTTAACGATTTTATAACTCCTATGAAACCAGCTTTAAGTTCAGCTTCTATAGCATTTCTCCAAACAGAATTAGGATTTGAGGAACATTGGCTGCATGTAAATTCAATAGTATCAGGTAAATAACTAAGAATCTGATAACGTTCATCGGAAAGCCCTTCGCAATGAGCATGTACCCAATAAGAACATTCACTACATTCCATCATCTGAAAAATAAAATGTAGGATTAAAGGAGTTTATATACCGTTTCAAAAAATAAGTTATATAATATCTTTTATACGCTTATATCTAGCTATACATACATGTAAATTAGTACATTTGCACATATAAACATACATTTCCTTTCAAATATATACCTACCTTTGTATCAAAATCATTTTCGTTGTAACATCTTTGACATAAAGGACAATAATTTCCCTGTTGACGTAATTTAAAACACATGGAGCATAACGGTAAATTGCCCACGTGAACGTTAACTCCTTCACTACCACAACTTTTACACTTAATACAACTTTGACACACATAAGGTCTTTCAGGACTGTAAAGTCTTGCACTAACACCAGATTTTGACAAACATGAGTGATGAAATGATTGACGACAACGAATGCAAGACAATTTTGGACCAGATCTTAGATGGCAGGATTGGCATATTGTACATCGAGGACAGCACCAGTTTGGTTGAGCACAAGCATTCCATTCACTGGGTTCCAAACAAAACGCATGATATGGCTCACAACAGCATTGACAGTGGATGAGCTGGAAAGAGTTTTACAATGTACAATTATATATTAGGTTGGGGGGAAAAAATATCCATTATTTTTATAATTTTAAATGGATTTCTTTTTCCCCAGTCTCGTATAATTTATTGCTGGGGAAAAGAAAAACCATTTAAAATTATAAAAACAATGGATTTCTTTTTCCCCAACCTAATACAATACTGTACATATATATATTACTTACTGGTTCTTTCCCAGCACTCCCACAAAGGTAACAAATAGCAGGAATATGAAAAAGTTCTGAACCAATAAGGGCAAAACCTTTTGCTCCAACTTCTGAAGGATCATACTGTTCCCAAAAGTCTATAGATACTGTATGTACTGTGTCGTTATTCGTTTTAGGTACCTGTAATGATTGATTTTTTAAAGTGATGAAGAGTAATCTAATAAAATTTAAATCATTATTGTTAATATTACATTTAATATAATATTTTATATGATTTATATCTATATTTGCTTACTACTTGAAAATTTGATGTTGACGTATTTTGTTGTGATTTGCCTCTCTTTGGATGAGGCTGTTGTGTTACAGTAACAGTGTTATGATTTACAGTGTTTTCTTCATTATGCTTTTGTGATTCTTTCTCTTTTATTTCATCCTTTTTCTCTACCCTATCATTTTCCTTTAAAGTTTTCGGAATGTGCTTATTGCTTTCAGTATCTTCTTTTCCATCTATGGCGGGAAAAGTAGCAATTGGTTGACCAAGAGCAACACTTGCACTTCGACAAACATGTTTCACTCTTGGCCCCTTCAATTCAAGTCTCTGTCTCAGAGGTTGCGGACATTGATTTAAAGACGGTAAAGAGAAAATTGGATTTTTTAATTTCTTTCTCACTTTTATCCTATTATTTTTTCTTCTCT
>NIJG01000051.1:1012645-1041402 GCA_002201625.1 Euglossa dilemma | reverse complement strand
AAAGAGAGAGAAACGGTAAAGAGCGTAGGAAAAAAGGAAGACAGAGCATATAACGCGCATATACACGTAGAGATATCGTTCAGACACGGATAATTCGTTGGCTCTACGAAGGCTGACCGGTAATTACACGAAAACCATTTCGAACGTTACACCGTTAATGCGATATGCGAGATTGAAAAATAACGTTCCTCCTCCCTCTATCGGTTTATTTCGCCTTTGCAATCAAACGAGCAAACACACCGGTCGGGCCAGCCGGGATAACAACTACCAAGAGAGTTCTCTACGAGCTCGCAAAGTCCGTGCAACAGATAATAGCGTTACAAATAAATCTGAGAGACCTGGCCCGACCGTTGTTGTCCGATCTTTTCAGTTACGATTCTATGCGGATCACTGCACTCGGGTCCCCGCAACGAGTCGCTGAATATATGGGTGGTCGATACACGCAGACCAGTCGGCTCGGCTACCTGGACACACGGCGTTTGCGGCCAGGTACCTACCCCATGGGCAGAAAGAAACGACGAGGGAAGGAAAGGAAAAAAGTGGTCGTCGCTGCGTGGCAGTTGGTATCTGCTCGTGGCGTCGGCCAGTCTACCCCTATAGCATTGTTGCGGCTTGTCATCGCGAGGGGTGCGAGTCAGGGAGACAAGGGTGACCGGTGAATGGTAGAGAGCGAGTAGGTGGGCTAAAGGTACCTCAAAAAGCTGGAGGAAGGCGGGATTATACGCGAGAAGGGAACTCGCCGGGCAAGTAAATATGCGACAAGTTAGCATCCGAGTATAAATCTAGCGGCGTTCACGGTGACAGGTCACGCAGCCGGGGCCTTCTGGTTTAGATCGCGGTACCCGTCCCATTTACCCGCCTCATTGATGGCGTACGTACGCGCATGTTTCAGAGAGCTCGGTTACCCCGGTTCACGGAATCTCGGCAACTTTATGCGTTACCCTAGCACGGGATCGGGTAATTGCAAAAAATCCTCTCGGTTTACCACCGGCTAGAGAACATCATCGGCTTTCTAATCGACCTTCCGGTTTTTGGCCTGCCGAGAGAGGCGGAGGAGATCCCGGCGGCTGCTCGTAAATCCAACGTCGCGATTAAGAATTAAAGGAACCGTTGTTCCAACTGGAGAGAAACACTTGGAAATAGGATGGCCAAATGTCAGGGCAGGATCGCGTGCAGACACGTGGTATTCGCATTGTTGTCCTCGCAGTGGTCGTTGGACGTGGCGTAGGTTGGCGTGTAAGAGGAGGAAAACGGAGAAGGAGAAAAAGGAAGCGGGAAGGTTGGAAAGAGTACAACGACAGCGACAGTGACGACGGTGGTGGCAGTTTTCGCGAAATTACTGGGTTCAACGGCGTACGCTTAACGGGTGCCAGTACGGGATAAAGGGTGAGGGAGGCGAGGTGGTGTTGGTTGATAGGGGGTTGAAGAGGGGGGTAGGTACGCGGTCGTACGTATATGCGCGCGGGTCGGAGGCACCGGTAACACAGCGCAGGTGGCGCGACGGGGCGAGTCGCGCTAACTTCGCTCTGCAAACATGGCAGTCGTCACGCAAGTCGCAAAACCCGCCAACGATATCGCGGCTTTCCAACTCGCCGACAAATACTAGGAAAACGGGTATTCGAAAGCCATTACACGCAACGGCCAGCCCGTTGCGGACTGTCACGTCGTTGTTTCCTAACCTCGTATAAAACCTCCAGGTGCTCCCCTGTCGATGGTCTAAGCTTATCGCGATGCATCCTAAGTTTTTCCCTTTAGCCGGTCGTAAGAGCGACTTTAATCCTTTGGCTTAACCGCTCGACTTTTGTTTTGATCGACTCGTGCGAACGCGAACTTACGCGGAAAGACAAAATTCTCGATTGAAACGTTTAAGTTTCGCTATGAAGCGTCAAGCCGGATTTCCTTAGCACGAGTCTTCCGTTATAGCGTAGACAAAGGAATCGAATTACTAAAGGAGAAACGTATCGCAAGTAATACGTACACCTATATATTTCCATCGCGCAACTTTCACGATTACTATCATCCGAGTACGCTACGTTTAAGTCCTCGCCTTACCGTTTAACTTCTCGTGATCGGCTAATTTCGTTCGAAGGTATCGAAGAATAACGCGTAGCTGTGTTAACGACAGACCTACGAAAAGGATCGGGACCGGATCTCCGAGAGAAGCTATCGTCGCAACGACACCGGAGCGGAGAACGGATGAGAGAGAAGAGAGAGAGGCGTAGCCGAGCAGAGGGCCCAGAGGGGTGGCGAAATTGATTTCATTATCGATAAGGGAGTTACCGATGGAAAGAGGAATACAGCAACCGGGAAGATTACCGGTATTTCGCGGTGGCGATTGGATGAAGAACCGAACCGAGACACATAGGAAGCGTGTGGTATGCAAATGGCGAGGATCGGATGCAGGCCAATGTCCTGCCCGGTTGCGCCAGTGGGATCGCGCGCGATCTTCAAGGCCGACAATTGCTCGGCTTTAGTCCTGAATGGTGTTTCGCAAGAACGACCCATATAACGAACTTGACGCGACGCGTGGCGCCCACCCTCCTTTTGATCTCCGGTGAAAGGTGCTCTCGCGAATCTCGAGGACGCTCGACCGTTTTATCGCGAATTCCCTTTCTCCTGAATCGCGCGGTGCAGCAGTGAGAGGAGACCTCGCGCGATCGACCCGCCTTGCACTCTTGCCGGCACGACGCCGAGCGGAAATTGGCGCGCGGCCGGCGAGATACCGCAAAGATCGGAGAACGCCCCGTGGTCTCCGTTCCTACGGCTAGCCAGTAATTACAGCTGTACTTACATTCCGCCGGGAACCGAGCAAACTGGTTTCCACGCTGGTTCCCGGGGCACCGCGGAAGTTGTATTTCACGAAATATCTACGCGATACTAGCGCCGCGGCGACACCTGGATCCTGACGCGCGCTAGCCGGACAAACGGACGGACGGACAGGGGAGAAAGAGAGAGATTTCTATCGGCACTTGGAACAACTATGCGCTTAAAACTTTACGGGCAAACTTTTCCACCGCTCGTTTTATTTCCTTACGCCTGCTCCACTCCTCTCCCCATGGGATAACGGCGCGTGTACGTATTACCCCGATGATCGTTGCCCCAGTACGACCTTCTTTCCGACACTTTTTCCACCCTGTCGTCGTTTCGCGAACCACGCGGTCCGAGTTTTCACGGGGAAAACTATAGGAAACTGTATAGAGCCGGGGCGAGACGCGTGGCGCGCGCGGATCGCAGCTGGCCCGAGCGGAGAAACGAGAATATCCCGGTCGTTTGTCCATTTGTCGGGGAGGAAAAGATTTTCCAAATAGAAACATTGGTCTCTGTGGTACGTGCAGCCTGCGGCGGCGGTGTAGGCGCATTAATAATGTAAGTGTGCAGATGGTGTGCAGTGAGTGCGCGGTGGCGCTGACTAGGATCAATGTTCCGTTCGCGATCTATATAGTATATAGCAGAGTGTATGTAACGACACAACGCTATGCGAGAAACAACACCGTTACACGGGTCATTTCCACGGAATATATTTGCAAATATTCCGATCAAACGTGGATTCGAATACGTATTTGAAAACAAGCATACGCCGCGTAAGCACACGATCAATTCGGCTCGTATCTCGCCGGATTTGCCTCGACGGTGTGAAACGTAGCGACGGAATGGACGATAGGACGATAGAGAAAAGGTCGACGAAACCGGAAGAATTAAAAAAAGAACAAGAGAAAGGAAAGAAGAAAAAAAAATTGGAAAAAAAGCAAGGAGAGATAAGATCGGAAGTTTTTCTTCTCGTTTCTTTTTCGACCCGATGAAATATCTACTCGACGACGCCTGTTTCGTCACCGTGGACGCTAATTTCGTTTCGGAGAAAGCTCGATCGAGGCTGAGGAGCGAGCCTGACGCGACGCCGAAAATTGGCGCGCGGATCGGGAATCGGTTGCGGATCGGGTATATGCTCGCAAGCGTGTAATAACGTATTTTATAAATTTATTCACATGATTTAAATAAATCAAGTATACAGTTAAGTTTACGACACATGCGCAACCCGTGTCGTGCTTCGCAGTATCGCAAGCGCATGCCTTCCTCTCCTTTTCCTTTTCCTTTTTCGTTTCTCACTCGTAATTACCGGTTTTTCGTTCCCCTTTCCCCATTATTTCCCTCTTTGTCTCTCGTTTCGTTCCTCCGTGTCGTTATCGTTTACGCGCGGAGAATAATATTTTACACGAGGCGGCGTTCGATATACATATTTACATATCGTACAGTATCATCAGATCGGACATATAAAATTACAAAAAGTCATCGTCTACCTATAGTCGAGAATTCAAAATCGAAGCTAAAAACTCTCTCTCTCTTTCTACGGCGGCGAAGAGCGTAACACGTCCGAACACGACGTATCTCTCGTATATTATGTATAGTAATATATATATATACAATGTACATACGTACACATACGCTGTATACAAGCGTAACAGCTTTGCAGCCCTATTTACATATCGCGTTCCCTTCCTTCCGTATATAATAGATATGTACACGCGTGTGGATCTAAATCGCCATTAAAAACGATTTCCCGGCGCAAAGGAGATGGCATGTTTATACTTTATTGCTCGGTGAAAAGTCGTCGAGCGAAGTGGGAGAGGGAGTTGGAGGAGTCCCTGTCGAACTAGATTCTCGCGAGACGCCATTCAGAAATTCGCATCGTACAGTTTGCGCGCGCGCAATCTGCTGGCGAACAGAAGAGAGGAGCCTCTGATATCGAGGAAACTAGACGAGGGCCGGAGACAAGAGAAAAAGAGACAGAAAAAGAGAGAGAGAGAGAGAGACAGCAGAGAGAGAGAGAGAGAACGAAGGGAAGAAAAAGGGAGGGACGGTGATGGAGAAAAAAAGAAGAAAGAAAAAAGGGAAAAAAAAAGAGGGGAAAGCCAGGAGTGGAAAAGTGAACAATCGTGCTTTTACCGATGAGACAAAGCAAGAGCGAACGCGTTTGGCTTATAAAGAAAAAGGATAGGGTCGGGGAGAAATATTTGGAAAGTAGAATACACACGCTCGGCTAATCGCGTGTTCCTCTATCGCTAAACGCTAACCCGTCTGCCGGTGAGCACAGCCCGTGAGCACAGCCCCGTGAAAAGGGAAAAAGCTGCTGGTCGGGTATATAATAATCATTGGATATCCCCCGTAGTTGTAACCATGGATACTTGATACGCGAATTCGAGATCAGAAAATATATATTTCGTGGATCAACTACCCAAGGTGGAGCGGCAGGTCCGACGCGAGTACGGAGAAAGTTGGGCAAGTATAGCGATCCGTCCCCTTTGCGGTAGCGAAGAGAAAAAGCGAGAGAAGCTCCGGTGGAAGCTTCGTCGTTTGGAAAGAAGGTATCACAAGCAGAAGAGAACGGGCGCGAAGCTAGACGAGATAGGCCTGGCCAGAGGATGGTGGCGGCGGCGGAGGCGGCGGTTGCTGCTGTCTCCAGGCGGTTCTCTCCAGCGTCGAATAATCCGAGTCGATGGAGGAATATATGTGCTCGGAGAGCGGCCTTCTGTGATCCTCGCTGCTGCCGCTGCTGACGGTGGTGTTGGTGGCGATGAGATTGCTAGCCGGGACGGTGACCGCATCTCGGTAGGCGTGATTGACGGTCAGCCTGGGCTGCGGCGAGGAAGGCGGCGGTTGTTGCTGCGGAACGGAAACCGTGCCGCAGGAATAAGCCGGTGGCGCGTGTTGTAACATCAACGCGGTCGTCGGCGAGGAGTCTTTGAACAAGGAACGCTGCCGTTCCTGAGCGCGGAGCGTCGACATGCTGGTCTTCTCGCTACCGACACCGTCCAGCGTGTAGGTATTGATGTTCCGCTTGTAGACCAGCGGCGAGGACTTGCTCTCCACGGATATATCGCCCATGGTGTTGGCCGATGGTATCGCGTACCGGAGACGTTCCCAGAACCTCTTCTCGCCCCACGTGAGAATGGCCGCTGCGGTCCTCAGGTACGGCCGTAGCTCGGGATCGCGTTCCACTTCGGGGCACGCGTGGCCAGCCTGCACGATGATCAGCTGCGCGGCCCTGCCGCGAAGCGCTTCGTGAAGCGCAGCGCGAAACTCGAAGCGGGACCATTCGGTCTGAAGGAAATTACGAGTGAGCACGATCAGCACGCGCCGGGACGCGTCCACCGCTTCGAGGACGACCGGTGCCGGGGCGGAAGCGCGTAGCAGGCAGGGCAGGTCGCGATGGTGCAAACAGAGTCTAAGACCAGCGGTGCCGTGTTCGAGTTCCACCGCTAACGAGTGCAGCACGAAATCCTCGTCCGTCGGACTGTAACAGACGTAACAATCGTAGAGACGGTCACGATCGACGTCGCAGCACGCGGCCATCGGCGCCGCGGATGGCATCGTCGCGGTCCCCGTCGACTTTCCCGGCTTTGCCCTGAGAAACCGTAACCCGTACTTGGAGTACGCCCAGGCACCGACCGGCTCGCGAAATATGAACGCGAGAACGATGATCACCAGGAGTACCAGCACGGCCGACAACGTAGCCGCTACCAGAGGCAAATAATCCGAGACCATGATGCTCTCGATCACGCCGCCCTGAGAAAAGTAATCGGAACAGACCGTTTCGTTGACGTTCAAACGACGCCTATAGGCCGGCCTCGCGTCACCCCCGTAGTAGCACCAAACGTCGCTCGCGTCCACCACTTTGTGCGCGTTGTCCGACACCCAGGAGGACAACTCTTGCAAGAACTTGCAACGACAGGACCACGGGTTGCTACCGAGAGACAGCTCGACCAATCTGGCGTTCAACGTCACCTGCCACACCGGGAACGTCACCAATCGATTCCCGCTCAGTCGTAGTATCTCCAGCGAGCGTAGAGGCAGAAAGGTCAGGTTACCGATAAACCCGATCAGATTGTTCTGCAGATAGAGTTCGCGCAGGTGAGACAGCCGTTCGAACTCGAACCCTTTCAACTCGCGTATCCGATTGTCCTCGAGGTGAAGGATCTGCAGATTGTTCAGCCCGTTGAACGTGCGATTCTGAATCGACTCGATCCCGCTCGCGTTCACGTATAGTACCCGCATGTTCTTCCGACCTATGAACACGTGATTCTGCAACTCTTGCAACACGTTACCGTCCAGGTAGACCTCGGTCGCGTCCATCGGTATACGTCGCGGTATCTCCTCTACCCTAAGACCGGAACAGTCCACGGCGTTCGTGTTCCACGTGCGATCGTTGTAGCATTTGCACCCAGCCGGGCAGGTCATCTCGCAGTCGCAGGCATCGAAGTCGCAGCAGTGACAAAGAGCGAAACAATGGGCCTCGTAACGGCAGAGGAACTGCTCGGACCGCGCCGTCGACGCGGACACGATCGCGACGCCACGTGGGCCGGATGTGCGGCACATTACGTTGTCCAGGTCCATGATCCGCGGGTATTCTCTGGTAGATGTCTGATTGTTGATCGCCGGTAACCAATCCATCGAGCAATTACAGTTGAACGGATTACCACCGATGTAGAACTCCGGCAGGGGCCTATCCTCGGGTACCTTGGTCAACAGCAACGACGTCAGCTCCATCGTCTCGATCATGTTCGCGTACATGTCTACTCTGGTCAGGTTCACCTTGTCGGTGAACGTGTTCGAACGCACCAGACCGATGTAGTTGTTGTTTATGAAGAGCAGCTCGACGCTGTCCGGGACGGACAACGGGGACAGCTCGGTGATGCGATTGTGACTGGCGTCCAGGGTCTTCACCTTCGAGTCGCGTATCTTGTAATAGTTTCCCAGGCTCTCGATGAAATTCCCGTGTATATCCAGCCACTTCAAATTGCTGGGTATGAAGGCGTAATCGAACCACTCGATGTGATTCTCGGAAAGGTTCAGCAACAATAGGCTGGCGATGCTGGTGAAGACACCGTTAATGTTCGATAAGAAATTACCGTCCAGCCGGATCGCCTCGAGACGCATGTTCCGTTCGAAGGCGTACCTCTCGACGTGCTGTACCTTGTTCCTGGCCAGGTTCAGGATCTGCAGGTTGGGTAAGTCCCAGAGCATGCCTCGCGACAGATTGCCGATGTCGTTGCCGATCAGACGGAGCCCGGTGAGCTGATCGAGATTCCGGAACGAGCCGTTGTAAAAATTGCTGATCCGGTTCTCGCCTAGGTCGAGGGTCTTCAGGAGAGCTAGGTCGCGCAACGCGTCGGGCACGGATGTAAGCTCGTTACCGCTCATATCCAGTTCCTTCAAATCGGAGCAGTTGCGAAACGCGAGTGGGTCGATGCCGGCGATGGTATTGCCGGACAACGTCAGCCGATTCAGCACGAACAGCCCGTTGAAAAGCTGCGCTCCCACGGTATGCAGTTTGTTGTTGGACAGCTCGAGGGTGTGCAGATTGTAGAGCGGCAGAAAGGCGTTGCTCTCGATCCGATCGATCGAGTTGTTCCGCAGATCGAGGATCTGCAGGAAGAACAGATCCTTGAACATACGCGCGTCTATGTGCGTGAGCATGTTGTAAGACAGGTCGAGAACGATCAGTCGTATAAGCCCGAGAAATGTTGTCTCGTCCACCCGATCGCTGCCAAGCCGATTCCCGGCGAGATTCAGTACCAGCAGCTGCTCCAGTCGGGTGAATATACCCTTGGGCAGGTCGCGGAGCCCGTTGTACGCCAGGTGTATCTCTCGAAGGTCTCTCGTACTGGCGAACAACCCTTCGGGCAACGAGTCCAGAGAATTATAACTGGCGTTAAAGGTACGCAGCACGGTCAGCCCGGAGAGCGCGTCACCGGCAATTTCCACGATCGCGTTCCGCTGCAGGTGCAACTCTTGGAGCTGCCGTAGTCCCAGCAATGGACTGTTCTCCTGTAAACGCGTGATCTCGTTGCGCGACAGGTCCAAGATTCGAATGTCCGCGCGACACGCAGCCGAGGATGACGAGGACGAGGACGAAGAGGATTCGTCGCCTCCGTCGGACCCGTCGCTGTCGCTCTCTCCCTGCCGGCTATTCAATCCGATGTCATTCACGTCGTGGAAACGATTCTCCGTCAGGTTTAACGTTTGCAGGTTGTCCAATCCACAGAGCAAGTTGACCGGTAACGCTTGCACGTTGCTCTCGACGATTTCCAAGGTGTGCAACTCTCGTAGACCGAGGAACGAGTCCGGTGCGAGCTCGAGAAAACGACTGGCACCCCATACGGCGTTGAACGTTTGCAATGTCAGTTTCTTCAGCTCGAGCAAAGGCTGGAATGCACCCTCCGGTATTCGTAACACCTTGCATCCGTGCACGTGGAGCTCGTGCAGACTCGTCAAACGTTGCCAGGTTTGCGCGGTGAAGCTACTCTCGAAATGATGGACGTCGCTGCAACGGATTCGTAATTTCAAGGCGCCGTCGAGCGACGCGACCAGGCTGGTAATCGCGCCCGGGTCCAATACGCGAAGGGTGCAGTCGGCGGAGCGCGTGTCGTTTCCACCCTCTGACAACCACTTGCAGGAAGAGCCAGCCGATTCCGAAAGTATAGTGGATGCGAGGCAAAGGAAGGCCGCGTTGATCAGCGTCATAAAAACATACTTCGCTGTCATCTTGCGTGACGGTGGTTGCGCGCGGCTTTTCGATTAGCTCTAGCCGAGATACCGATGATCACAATCGCCACCACGACCGCGATGACTCTATCACTTTCCAAATCTAGCCAAACTATTTTCACCCTTTCTCACCCCTTTCTCGCGTACACACTCGCACAGCGATGACACACGCACGCACATACACACGCGAGCGAGTGCGAGCGCGCGCGCGCTCATGCACCTCCTATCACGTAAGTACGGACCGGCCCATTTCTCTTGCCCTTTATTCCTGGGCTGGTGGCAACGCACCCTGCCCTACGCTCCTTCGCCCTTCCTTCACTCGCGATACTTTCTCCACTGGTCTCTCTCTCTTTCTTCGATCACTCGTCGTTCTGTCTATCGGTTAACTTTTCCTCGATTTGACCGACCTTATTACGCGTTTATTACACGCGCCTCTTGCAGCGCTAATGTTTTCACCTAGGTACACTGTCGCGGCAAGTAGTACGAGCACGCTTTAACGAAACGACAGAACGAAAACAGTCCGTGCAAACCCGTATACGCGAAGCGACCGTGTACTACCGTACACCCGCCTCGCATCAAGCACTAGCACTGATCCAGCAGACCGCTGAGCGCGCATCATCGGCATTCCCGACTGTTCCTTTTCGATTTCTCTCTCCAACGGCAGAGTGCGCCACTTTATTAGAATATCCTGCAAAGGAGCCGGCACGAATAAGAACAGAATGTAAAACATAACGTCCATATGCGCTTTGGTATGTGCACCGGTTTTACCCTGCTCCCTGCTGATTGGTGCATTTTTTCTCTACCCTAATTATAACGATTATATATGCCAAGTCGTTAGCAAGTACCTTAATCAATGATCGTTTAAAATTTAATTCGTCAAAAACCATCGGTACTATTACTGGCCGATAATTCTATACGTATTTTTATCTTCTTAACCTCTTTTACGCGATATAATTCGCAACTGAGAGTTATCCTTTGAAATAGCAAACTACAATATTTTCAGCTTTCCGATATGCCGGATAACGAGTATTTCCAATAGTTATTTACGAATATTCGTATACGTTTAGATTTTTCGAATTTCGAATACGAACGTATATTTTTTCGGCAAATTATAATATCTTTATTTCATAGTACGCTTTTGTGTTAAATAATAAATTTTACCTGGTTTTTATATGCAGATTCGGAAAGAGGTATAAATTTGATTGCCACGCATTTGACTACCTTAGTGAATATATCGACGAGAGTCATAAATGCAAAAGATTATTCTATAAGTAACGTGAAATTCAAATTTTAATTTACCATATTTTTTAACTAATCGATATACAAAAATAATATGTTTTAAACTGGTATGCGTCGTGCAAGCCACCTAGGGAATATATTTAAAAAGTGAAGTTATATACGTAGCGTCGCTACTGTCTTCGTACAGTTGCAATTGGTGGAAGCTGATGCTAGCGACCAGTTCAATTTCAGCAGAAGCTTACGTTGCACGCTTCTCTACCTGGTTTATAGCGAGGAATCTGTTCGACAACATCTGACTTTCTTTAAAAAGTCTACGTGATTGTTGGAATTGTTCGTATTTCACCGCAAACATGAGATTAGTGTATATAACTTGCATTTTGTTCGCTACAACCATCTGCTGCATTGCGAACGATAATGGTGAGTATTGATATTTCACCATGTACATTTGCTTTATTAACGTCTATCAACCGTTCCATCTTCAGCTATGTGTTAATGCATACGAGATTTTTCTTTCCAACATTTTTTCGAATGTTGCTTAAGAAATACGATTTATGCACAGAATAGATACGTATATTCGTATATCTTGTTTTTTTCATTTTACACAGCAGTACATTCACTTGCATCGTGTTACATACGACAGGTCGTTGCTATGTTTTTCGATGTCTCCAGAAACATACGCTTACCTAAAATTCTTTAGCTTTACATCGCACAATTATTTATCTAAGCTTTTTAATTAATCGTATCGTTTCTTTCCGTAGAATTTTACCATTATCGATTTTATATTCCTGCTTATACATTTAAGTATACAGCACAGGACATCTTGTAATATAATGCATATACATATAGTAATCACTTGAGCTTGCTACATACGGTTATTTTACACAGTTCTGTTCTTTTTCTTTATAACGTTAACTATTTGGTTAAATATTAAAAATTTTTTTTTTTATTTTTATCACTGCCTATTTTATGCGAATTAATTTTATCTTACATTCTTCGAGAGAACGTTAATTTTTATTATTTACTAAAATTGTCAAAGCTAACATTTTTTCACAAATAATAATTATGAATATGATAAAAGCGTTAAATTTTAGAAAGTTAGATATTTAGATATATATTTATCTCGATTATCCTATTATTATTCAAAATTTCAAATCTAGATTTAACCCTTTGCACCTGAGGGATGACTCTCAGTCACCATTTCTTTTGATACTTTGAAAATTAAGTAACAAATATGAGGCAATAATTAGATTAGGAGTAACTACACGTGAAATATTGAAACGAAGGACACGTGTTTTTCCTTTATTCTTTTAACATAAATGGTATATCACCCAGCTTAGAAAAATTTAAGAAAATATACATAGTACATTGGAATTATTATATCTCTGCAGCAAAAAAAATCTTTGAGTACAAAGGGTTAATTTATGAAAAAAATAATCTCTTATTTCTTATATGATAAACTTATTTCTACAAATAGCTTTGAAGCAAGGATTTTATTAATAATATTGTATTAATTCTTTATACAGCTTCTACGACACAAGGAGACACTAAATCCACCACTCAGCAGACAGTGAATCTAGTTAACAATACTGTTCCAATTGTAAATTCCACGAGTCCTGCTAAAGCAGTTAATACTTCTACTTCTGCTAATACAACTACTAATGCTATTAAAAATATCGTTACTGCAACTACTGATATTGTCTCTCCTACTTCTACCGATGCTACCACTGTTGCTACTAATGTTGTTAGTAATAAAACTACAAATGATAGCATCCCGATCAATGATCATAAGTTGGAACCTAATGGTATAACAACAACAACAACCTTAAAATCTATAATTTTATCTACAATCTTCAATTCAACAACCATATCCGAAAAGGCTAAAAATATAACTACAGTTACACCTTCTATTACAAATGATACATCTAATGTTACATCGGCACCTGTAACACCGGTGGTTCCAGTCTCAAAAGTTACTTCGCAACCATCGTCTACCCTTTATAAAGGGCGACACTTTGATGGTCTCAGCTTCTTCGGTAGGTATTTGATATGAACATTTACATACATTTAAATGATACTTTTCCTTGTACACATTTGCTTTTCTCATATAAACTTCTTGAAATTGTTTAAAGAAATGTATACAGATAGGTATGCTAACACTGATATGTTATCTTACAATCGAATAAAACATTGTTTATCTTTCCCTTTTTTAGGTGGCATCATTTTAGCTACATGTTCAGTGGCAATTATGTTAGTCTTAAATAAACTTTATAAAGCATTGTCTGAACAAAACTATCACACGCTATGATGTCTCTGAGATTATTATCATCGCGATGAATCCATTTTCCAATAAGTAAATGCAGTCGTTCGAACTGAAAACTATGAATTTTACCATAATAATATTGCGTATTTTTATAACGCACTTAAGTGTCGCGTGGTTTAAGTGCTCTTAGTAATGTGATGTGTAAACGCGAATTCCATTTCTTTGTACCAAATTTACAAAGACGAGGTACACGCATTATAGTATTGTCTCTTTGTATGTCGCACGCGCATTGTAATAACATATGCATTTCTAAAAAAAAAAAAAAGAACGATTACTAAGTATGAAGAAAAAAAAGGAAAAGAAAGGAAAAAGTAAGAAGAGGGGGAATATAGGGAACTAAAGGGCGTAAGAGTGGGTAAGAGAAATAAAAGAGCAAACATTACTATGCGCCTGCGTAACTTACGTACGCAAGTTGTCGACCAATCAAATACACATTCCATCAAAAAGATCAATTCTGCAACATAACAAGTCCACGTAATATTTTTCGCTCAAATGAAAATCATTTCGTAAAACATTTTATTTTTTCATTTTTTCTTTTATTATACTCATTTATAAACTGTTGTGCGTAAAAAACAATGGTTAGATTAATATAAGAACGACGAAATGTGTGCAGCTATAAAGGTTCCTATACGTATATTCATAGTAAAAACGAATATTTAAAAGAATTTAAAAAAAAAAAAACTTTCGATTAAAATTTAAGATTTGCGTGGTACAAATAACGAAATGGTATCAACTCCTTCTTTTTGTATTTTTTATAATTTTCTTCGACTTTTTTATCACGAAGATAATTCTTGATTACTAATTTTGGCTGAGATAAGTATTTTATATTAGAAGGATCCAAGGGTCGTTCGTACGTATAAATTATAGATGTTCCCGTACATGCCTTCATTAAGTAATATTGTTGCGACATTTTCATACGATTTAAAAAGGCGATGAAAGTTTTCAGTTTCGATTTTTGTACCTGTTGGGAGATATAGTTATATGACTAATAAACATTACAACAGATCTTGAATGCATAATGAAGTATAATGCGCTAATCGATATTTTACAACATGTATTTTCATTTATGTTTACGTTTTTCGTTTTACTTTTTTTATATGATTAAAATGTACAGCATGTTCATTTACTTCTTGTTTTTTTTTCTTTTACAAAATAATTCTTTTGTTTTGAAAGATATGATAAAGATAAATTACCAATGTGACGATAGATGTACCGTCATTGATAATACTGGCTCCTAAAATTCCTTCTATAGTTTCAAACGTGCTCTCGATACGTTTAATATTATCCGTCAAAAAGTTCAAACATTTACATGCGGAACGATGATTTTCCCATAAGAGCTTTCCTATAATGTAGGTTTTGAACGTTGATTCGAAATTTGCATAAAAACATAGTGAGTTAAGTTGCTTTTAATAAAATGCGCGGTATCTAAATGGACTAATTTGTGAAACATACTAATTAAACTTGAAAATACGACCTATTATTATAAGGAAAGATACATAAATNTACGTTTCATGTAATATTTTAAAAAGCTATGTAAAATACTTGCTTATATCAATTATACGATATTAATACTATGCAATGGAAAACAAAATATTCAATAATTAATCAAGTTACAAAGAATCATTTGATAACGTCCTACCCAATACATTCCACTGCTCCTTCTGAATCGCGTCTGCCATTTCCGTTATTCTTCTATCCCTGTCGATTAAGTCACTGGTCATTTCCATCGTTCTTTTTGAAAATAAAAATTTCATCATCGAAACACCAATCGGATGCGCACGCCATCGAGACATCGTATTGACGACTGTCATAATTTCCTTTTTCCTATCGCATCTTTCATTCGTATTATACCATATCGATGACTTATTCTTGGCATTAGCCAGGTCGATGAGAATAATTTCAACATCGATAGCATCCCAGTCGTATCGATTAATATGGAGAGTTCGTGCATCGATCGCGAAAATCTGGCTGTCAATTCCAATAATGGAAGTCAAAATGTCCGAGATACGAACTTCGCGAGAGTCTGCTGCTAATTTCTCCGCTATACCGCAGACCAACGTTTTCTCTATAATGCTTTCTGCATGAGCATTTGTAATTGCTTCGAGAAATGTGTACAACGCAACGACCAAAGCAGAGTTACTTGCGAGATTATGTCTTGCTGGTAAGCTGGAGACGATTACGATTTGAAACCCAGGAATATATGCTGTTAACAATATTCATTACGTTCAATTTGCACGTGTTTTGTACCAATTTTTTTCTCTGCATTAAAATATATACACAGATACGTAGCTTTAAGATTACCAGGATTTAAATCGTAGTTACTCGTATCGTTACGAGTTTTATTTCTCTTTGACATAACATTACGTTTCGACTAATATAATTTGTTTTAGTAACTAGCTATCAGTCGTGAACGTTAAGAAAGCATTTAATTGCGATACGATATGTTAACCATTCTTTTCGTAACGAATATAGGTTATCAAACGTTCGCACTCTTTTCGCTTGCAAATTAAAATAATCCATAGCAAAGTTTCTGATGGTAAAAACGAAACGGTGAACGAGCCAAATCGAGATTGGAAACCGAATAGCTAATACCTCGCCTGCTCTTGAAAGTCTGTATCGTTGCTTTTAAGTAACGTATCCACGATGTCTCTTCCTTGTGTATGTGAAGATTTTCTTTGTTCAAGCGCAGCTCGAACATTTCCCCGACATTTTTATCCAAGAACATCTTAACCTGACACCATTTGCAGCCGTGTCTACGTTTACCAACTACCAACGTGACAAGTTGAATGGCCTGTTTTATTTCAAGGGAAGATAAACGAAGACAAATGCGCGCGTCGTTGCACACCTCTGTTGCTTTTTCCGTACATCACGATTGTAGGAAAGTGCATATTCAGCGATCGTGCAAACGAGAAACTGGGGCTCACAATGAACCGCCGCAGAAATGCCTGAATTTGCACCTACCATGGACAATGATTTACTTTCCGGAAGGTTTGCACTCTTGCCAGCTATGGTAAAACAACCAGGAGCAAATACTGCGCAGGTAGGGTATAACCCATAAGAATTAATAAATTCCTGTTCGGCTCGTGATCTTAACTCGTTCACACTGGGGAAGCTTGGAATTTTCTTCGGCAAACGCTCGTCTAGATGATGCTTCACCAGTTTATAGTAATCCTTCAAAAACTGCATCAAACATGATTTAAATGAATTTTCAATAAAAATCGAGAAAAACTACCTCTTCGCCAATTAGACGGCATAAACGATACGTCTTTGCTAACGCACACGTTGCCACAAGTACTTACGTAATATATCCACATATTATTGCATAGTAGGAAAGGAATTTGACTGATATCTCGAAAAGTAAAACCAATTGATAATTTTTTTCAATGGCGAAAGTTTAAAAATTATCCAAATCGACGAAGAGCTAGTTTTTTTAGATTTTTGTTTAATTTTGAGCGAATTTATATGGTCGAATCTATAAAAATCTATGTGTAAAAATAATGTAAATGTGTAATATGAAGCTTTTTATCCGAGGTTTGAAAATTGTATTAAATATACATAGGTACGTGCTTGCATACATACAACTATGTTTGGTATATGTAACGATGATTTTCTCAAAAACAAAGTACCATATCAAAAAATTTATTTTACCCTGTTGATTTATTGTAATAATAAAGATAGTTCCTTACCAAATTTACATGTAAACGAATAATCGTAAATTTTGGAAAATTTCGAAAAATGCGGTGCAAAAATGGTTCTCATGTAATGTCTACTTTATTTGAGTTATTCTATCTTCGATCGAGTAGTTGAAACGTTCAACGTGTTATTGTAATTTATAAAAAAAAATCGATTCAACTGCATCGTTTATAAGTACGAAAATTTGTCTTCATATGCGAACGTTCAATGCGTTATTGTAATTTATAAAAAAAAATCGATTCAACCGCATCGTTTATAAGTACGAAAATTTGTCTTCATATGCGAAGTGCAACCTCGAATACCGTCCCTGAGCAATTTAAACGGCATGTATATTGTTTTAACGTAACGCTCGTTTCCAAACAACGCTATACGTGATCTCCCGCGCGACAACATGCAGTTAAAGTAGAACGCGGTGGAAAACGGAAGTTTTTATCCTGATTTTTCTATCCCGAACAATAGGAGCTCTTACTTTATTGTTCGATAAATTGCCTGGCGTGGAAGCGGCGCACGCCGTATGGATATTACGGGATTTATTGTTCATTCTGGAAAAAGTCATCTAACCGGAATCCCCAGTGTACGAATCAGCGTATTTTTGATTTGACATTTCCGACATTCCTGCTGAATGAGTGAAACGTTCGGGCTGGACTTCTGTTTTTCTTTCGTCATTTTGTTTCGCGCGTCATCGAGTTTCGGTGAAGCGTGCAACGTAGAGACGAAATCGTCCGAACATGCGTTTTCTCCCCGAATTGTGCTTCGCGAAGATCGATCCAGTCGTATTACTGCGATTATATTTTTCTCGTTTCTCCGTTTCCTCATTTTTCTGATTATGTAAATGACGTCAAACGGTTACGTTCGCGGTTTTGCATCGGAAAGATGCGCACACGAGACAACGGGATAAACGAAGAGGAATGAGTCATTTTTAACAAGTGGCAAACGTCAGGATTTGGAAACGGTGTACTCTCTATAGGTTAAATAGAATTCAGATTCTATGCGACATCTCGTGCGCAAATTTGTGACAAAAGATTTGCTAGGTTATTTGCATCTAAAACATAATGGTTAATAAGATTCAATTTTAATTAGTCACTTTGATTAGTTTGCCTATTCTAGGATTATTTAACATTGTGAAACAAAAATGTATAGAATAAAACAAGGATTAGTAAATAACAATAATTATTGGCGTAATAAACACGTAATTGTGAAAATAAAATTTCAAACAATTACCATTTAAGCTACTACCAGAAAGGTATACCGATTAAATAATTTTGTAAATTAACATTAAATGCAAACTCAGTCCATTTCTTAAAATCATATTAAAACTTTTTAATCCAGTTATATCTCTATTAGGAAATCTAATTGTTCCACGTACAGAATTTAATAGTCTTGTTGATTCTTCGAACAAGAAAAATAGATTTTTTTTATATACATTATTTATATGCAGTAAACAATTTCTCGTTTCTTCGTTATATCGGTAATATATCGCATCGGATAAGCGTTGCAAACTGCCGTATATTACATCAGGTAATTCTAGTAGATTAAAATTTTTTCGTTATAAATAGTGTACGGACTGCGAGAAACCTAGGTTTAAAAATAATCATAGAAGAAAAAGTAAAAAAAAATCATCAACTCTTTCCTTCTTGCGTTTATAGCGCGATGATTTCGTAAGTGCAGCAATTTTCCAGGGATGCAAAATGCGTTATGATTTAACGTAGCAGCAGTGATTGTTTGTTTTTCTTTCCGATAAATCACTCGTGTGCGCAGACACACAGGTGGAAATATAAAACAGCTCAATGCGGCAATATACTTTTTTCTAAGCACGCTTATGTTGACGATGGTATAATAGAAATTGTTAGGATATCAACATGAAACAGCCCATATACGTATGGCTATCCGTGCAGTACGATAATGAGTCGTACGTCACGAACGTTCATGTAATTATCACGGCACGAAACTCGAAACTTGCCAGAGATACGAGATTTATGTAAGCTGTATCGAAATTGATCTAAGGGAAAACACTGCCAGCGTGCACACGGTATTACAACGTGAACACCATGTACACGATTAAAAAGAAATTTATGTTGACGCATGCCTTTATAGACATGGAAGGGATAATGTAGAACCCTGTCGGTAAATTGGAGACCAGCAATCAAAATATCTTAAGCGCCATATGTTGCATAACAGCATAATTGGATGCTATTTAACACAATTACCAATCTGAAACATATAACTAAATGTAATATACATAGATAATAGTAATTGAAATACACGACGAAGAGAATTAAGTATATATAATTACACTTATCTTAATCAAAATTAACCGCAATCTTGTCGAATTGAGTTACCTATCTTCAGTGACTGTAAGAAGAAAACGTTTGAATCCAGTCATTTTAACTGCCTCGATAACTCTCGAATACACGATGAGGTGAAAGTAGAAGGAAATGAATTTCCAGTGTGTTTATTCCTATGGCAGAATTTAGATGTCGGTGTGATATATAAAGATCTTCTATAATTTCTTTGCATATTATTATAGATACTTTGAAGGTATATTTATATCATCATCATAATAAATTCCATGAAGCTTTTTAACTCTTTATAAATAGAAATAAAAGTTTATAATCTTGTTCAAGTGATAATATGAAACTATCTTTGAAAAAGATTACAATGTTCCACGAATATCGTTTGTGTACTTTTAGATTCTTCGTCAAACACAATATTTTATACAAAGCAGTTGTGTACATCGAGATAAAACGCTATTTCCTATAATCTAGGAAACAAAACTCATGAAACGTTAACCTCTATATATTTTCCCTTGTCACCGCTAATTCGAGCTTCACGCGGGTAAAAGTATCGTTAAACACGCAAAGGTGAATGAAGTATGTTTCGATGCGAGGAATGATAGTGAACGATATCGCGACGCAAGGACGATTCGATTCGCGTCGAAATCCAGGAGGAAAATTCCAGGGCCGGTTTTCCGAACGCGTGGATCGTTTTGGCAGAAAGGAGGCGCAGACGTGAGTCTAACTCTCAACAGGGGCGGAGTCCCTGCCCTTTGTCAATAAGAGCATGCTCCCTCATATCCCACTATTTCGTCTTTCCTCTCCCCGCCTTCTAGCTCGCAACTTCCTCTCTACCACCCTTCATCCTCATCTACGTCCATCTCCCGTGCTCTCTTCTCGATCTTCCCCTTTTTTCCTCTCCATATAATCAGCCGGCCTCTCGTCCTCCATTACTTTTCTCTCTCGTTCCTTTCCCCCGCTTGAATCGCGTTCTTCCGTCCTCTCTTTCTCTCTCTCTCCTTCCTTCCATGTTGCGTCGCTTTCCTGAAAATTCATCTTTCATCATTATCTTTCGCTCGTCATCTCCCTACCTTCTCGTTCGTCCTTCCCGCTCCTCGCGTTTTCGTCCCGACAGAGCAACTTTTTTTGGTACGCCTCTCCAAATATATCCACAGCATGTCGTCGGGTTACGAGCTGGCTAGGCGGACCATGAATACAGACGGCGTACGTCGCGGCGGCGTGTCATAGCGCGAATCGAGGAGAGACGAGGCGAGGCAAACGAGCAAGTAAACGTGCGAGGGAAGTATAGAGGCAGAGTTTCAGTGAGACTCGAATATGCGCCCAAGGTGAATCCTGATGAACGTATCATCGATCGGTGGTTGCTGAACCAGCCGGTGTGCTCGGTCCACGCGTGTACGCGCAAAGAGACGCGCCGCTGCCCGCGAGCTACTCTGTTGCTCCCAGCCTCGAGTATCCCGCGATTGCCCAGCTGCCGCGCGACGATCTTCCACGGAATAATCGTTCTCGACACTTTCACGCATTGAGAGTTCTCTCGCGACAACGAGGATACCCGGAGAGGAGAACAGATCCGCGAGGAGGGACAGAGGAAGATAGAGAGGGAGCGAGAGAAGGATAGGAAGAGGGAGAGCGAGAAAGAGAGCTGACTTTTATCGATTGTCGTCGTGGGACGAGATACGAGACGTGCTGGATTCGAGAGTACGAGATCTTGCGTTGCGACAGAATCAATTCCTCTGGTCCACGCGTGTTGTCCAGCATCCGTGTGTTTTTCGTCAGGATCATCGGAATGACTCTCGCGTCGGTCGGCAACGATCCACGTCCTCTCAGCTGATGGTGTTTTCGGTGAGCGTGCATCACAAGAAAAGGGTGGTTCGCTGTTGGGGTGACAGATGCGAGAGGTCGCCGCGGAGAAAGTATGTGATCGCTTGATGGAACGCGGGTTATTAGACGTGTGATCTGTTTGTGTACACGGAGAGATACGCGGATACTTGAAGCTGATTGGCCTCTTTGTTCTATGTAAGTATATCATTTACCGCATAACGAATCAGTTTCCGGTTACGGCTCGTAGGGTGAGGTAAACGTGACATTCTTATAGGTATATTATCGAATTTCTCCAGTTATCGTTAAATCCTCTTCCCTGAAATCGAGAACTTGCCGGGAATTGCTTCGATGCATGGAACGTGCGGTTAGAAGAATATTCGAAACCGTTAGAAGGATCTGGACCATACTTGAACTTTCCAACATAACTGTTCAACCGTTAACATTTCATCATTGACATTTATCAAATCTAACTAGTATCCGACTGTACGGATAGTGAAAGAAAGGCGGATTGGTTTGCTGTACGTTTTAAACTACCCCGAACGAAATAGAAGAAACGAGTGATACTGTTCGTGGCGTGATTTATCAAAATTCGATATCTCGTACGGTGCCAAATCGCGGTTCGACCTATTTCGGTGCCCGAAAGAGGGCTGATATTCTTCGTTTTTCAACAACCAAACGATGACAATTCACTCTTTCAAAATAGTTGGTTCAATATTTGGCAAACAACTGTTTTGTAATTTGTAACGTATATATTTACAAAACTTTGATTTCAAGTAGATCGTTGATCGCAATGATTATCGAGAGACCAATAATTATTGCTAATAAGTATGCAATACTTTGAGATTGAATAATTTATCGAATAATGTAACAAAATAGCGAAGTAACTCGTGTTGATAACGATAACAGCTGTATTTGTCAACAAGACGCAGTTCAACTTTATAATTACATGCTAATTATATTTTAAATATTTTATTAATATAAAATTCACGTATAAAATATTTCATTATGTCACATACCTTATGCATTTCTTTGTTTCTTTGTCAAATCTACCACGTACACAAAAGAGAAAAAACCACTTGACACGGCTTTATTATGCAATAATATTCCACGTAATTAGGCAGGAAACGATTTTGCAACTTTAGTCAGGGATCGTATAACTGTCAGAATAACATGCTTTCGAAACTTCATAATTTTTTGATCAAGTGTAATTGCGCGCGATCCGTAGTGGAATTTCCTTAAACTAGGTAAACGACAGTTGACATCAAAAACATAATTATTCTGTTTCTTGCAAAATAAACCAGTTCGTCGGAATCAATAATCGGAAGAAGAATTGTGTAACGATACAAACTGTATATTATCCATATAGCATTAACCACGATATCAAACAAAGAAAGAATCGAATTATTTTGACATTCGTATCGAACATCTTCCACAACTTTGTTTCATGTTTTATACGTGAGAACATGTTTTCGAAACGCAGTCGTATATCTAATTATTAACCGTGGTTTAGAATAGCAGCCTGTCGATAAGGATGTTCACTAAATTCGATACCGATCGATTCATCGATTTAATTGGCGAGATATATCCGTTGAGCGTCTCGCATTCCCGAGAGTCCGAACATCTCGGAGACGTAACAAGAAAAACTCGACAAATAATTCCTGTCAATCGTCAGTCCAAAGCGCACAACAAGAGATCGTGCTTACAAAGTCGAAACTTACGACGTACCTTTCAATTTTTTTAACCTCTCTGTTTTATCGAAGTTTCATTGCCCTCGTGTTTTGCGTGTTAACGATGCCACGCAGGGACGCACGAGCACGCGTACATCAGGAAATTCTAAGTGGTCTAGCACGTGAGAATAATGTCAATACTCGAGACACGCAAAAGGTAATATGCAAAATATAGAAAAGAAAAGAGAAAAGTAGTTATTTAAAAAGCACATCTATATAAGATGTATGCAGAATTCAGTGTGCAGTACGAAAGAAATTTTACGAATACTTGGAAATTAAGACTGTGTGTCTAGTAACATAGTAGGAAATCATTGAAATCCTAGAGGGTGTTTACTTTATAAATAATTACCAAAGAAGAAAACAGAAAGGAAGAGTTAGGTTAAACGAATCTGCGTAGTTGCATGTGTGAAGGAAAGGGAAAGAGAAGCGGAAATAAGAGTAACGAGTATCGTCCAAATCGCGTCGAGTTGAGTCGAGGGAGCACTTAATTCGCACTTGTGAAACGATCGCTTGAATATTCCGGAAAAGAGGGAGATAGCGTTATAGAGAGGAAAAGGTAGATGGTAGAGAACGCGGAGATGAACGAGGAGTGTGCGAGGGTTGAAGGGAATCGGATCACGAAAGAAGGAGAGAAGAGAGGATGGATAACAGGATAGAGAGAAAAAAGTGCTGTCGTTGGATTGCCGTTAACGACAGACAAGAGATTATCCAGTTGAGAGTGCGAGATCCTATAACGCGATGCAGCTAGTTACTATTCGTCATTCGCAAGGGTCGCTATCGTTTCTGTCTTTTCAGTCTTGCCCAACGTGTTGTATGTTAAAACGTGACGCTGATTAAGCATATGTTATTTTGAACAGGTGACAGGAGTTGTTGGGTATCGAGTCGGCTAGCGAATGATCCAACGACATCGAAATTGATATTTTCGACCGGACAATGAAGCACTGAAAGGAAGTGATCGCCGATCGAAGATATCGAAGAGCTGCTAATCCTACAAAACGGATGAACGAGAGGAAACTATGCTGGCATATTGTACATCATTTTCGATCGAAGGTAGGCTTCAACTGTTTATGTTTAACACTAGGTTTACGGGGCATTTTTGTATACCTATTTCTACGGACACCCGTCAGATGTAGGATAAAGAAAATATATTTTCTTTAAAAATGAACGATAGGTTAAGTTTGAAAACAATCGCAATATTAACAGACTTAATATAAGTTAATTAAATCTGTTAATATCGTATAATTGAAGCAACCCATCCGTCAAATTGACGGGTCCCGTAAATCTAGTGTTATTCCGATTTTTGAATATATTGATTAACAACAATTGTATGTTGCTTGTATTAATGTGTCTATCTTTAATGTTACATATGAATTACTTCATCAAGTATAACAAGAAATTATTGCACTAAGTGGTTACTGATATTTACATCGTTTTATCTTTATTACCATAAGGAGTATCATTTTTAAGAAATGTAGTTGAACACTACTGGCAGAAAGTTTAAATTGTTTTAATTTAAAAGTTATTTACAATTTAAAAAGTAAATAATGTGAAGGTAAGGAATTTCTTGCACAACAAATAATTCTACGTAAATTCAATTTTACTTCTTCATCTTGCTATTATGTAATATTTAAATTGTTTTAGCACTAATTGCTAAATGAAATTACATCTTGTTAAAAATAAACAAGTATCTGAATTTTACACAGCAATGTATAATAGATATCACGATAGAAAACAAAGAACAGACTAGATGTTTGGTGCAACAATCTTTTACTACAAAACTGATGAATGGTGATAATTCAATAATTATAACGTGAAATTATTATTATAAAGTAATAGAAGCAACGTACAATTGTTAGATACGGTATCGATCATGTGATATGTTACGCATTATTAATATCGCGTTATATGGCACGTACAGACTGAATATAGTGTGCTGTTAAGCTTTCGAACCAAGAGTGACTGAAAGATCGATAGGAATATCCTGAATAATTTGTTCACGGTGTTCATCGTTATAACTCGAAGCCACCTAGTCTCTTATCTACGCTTTTCTTTCCCAACTTCTTTGTCGTTGATTTAGAAAATCTATCCAAATGTCATTTCGTGCTCTCGCAAAATCTGATATTGCGATAGAGATTTCCGCAAATTAGAATAAAGTGTTGGATCTTTCATTCATTCAGAACTGCAAAACATTGATTTCTAAAGTATATCCAATTTATCGGTGAAAATATATTTTTATTTTTTTAAGTATTTCTTTAAGTATTGGTAAGAATAGTCACGATCGAAATGTACGTGTAACATTCGGGTCATTTTATTTGGCCAGAAGTTTGCAAGTATTCGTTGAATTTCGATCGATATTTGCGAGCTAACAATAGATATCGTTGTTAAATTTGCTTTCTACTTAACGAGAAAAAATTGGACGAGTGGTTTACACCTTTAAATCACAGTCTACGACTATATTTCTCGATTTACTGCCGTTTTTGACATATTTTTTCTGTTAATAAAAAGATATTTTTGGCATGTAGAATATCAGGTAGAACAATATGAAAAATCGTTTTACGGTAGATCAAAAATGATTTTAAAAATGGTACCAGAATAACGAGAAATAATTCTTTTCGCCCATTATTTTTATAGAAAGAAAGGTACAAAATTTTAAATCATCAAAGAAAATAATGTATTATTATTCTAAGTTGTAAGTAATGCAAAGATAAATAACACGAAAATATTTGCATTTTACTATTGCAAATATTTGAATTTCATCTGAGTTTTAAATGATATAAATATATGTTTATTATGTATAAATTACAAATTGAAGTTAACTGTGAAGTAGAGTTTAGAATCTAGTAAATAAATTAATTTGGTAGATAATAATTTAATTTTTAGAAAAAAGATTAAAAAACATAGCGGTCAATATTCTTTTATTCAAATAATCCGGAAATTGAAAAACAAAAGATAATAAATAAACATATTCTACATCTACGAGTGGGATGAAAATGACATTTGGATAAATTTCGCTATTGGTATTACTATTGCAGGGGGACGTCTTCGTTATTACCGGCATACCGGAAATTATGAAATATCGGCGAATCAGTTATTCCATTTCCGCCAATCACCGCTTCGTTTCATCATCCAATTCGTTCTCTCGTCTTCTCGAGTAATTTTCTTTGCTTTATCCAAAGCTCTATTAACAATACAACATTAAAAGTCACTTCCGTATGCTAAATCGATTAATTTAATATAACGTATTAAATCGCGTTATTTAACATCTCGTATTTTTATCATGGGTATAAGGAAAATCATAAAGAACCAACTAAGTAGAATATATATATATCATTTTATTATATAATTATATATTAAATATTATTCAACTGTTATCTACATACATATGTAATAAAAAAAAGAAAAAATCGTTTTATAAAAATCTCTGAAAATGAAAAATTCCATTCGTTTTGCTTTTTTTATTTATCAAAAAAGGAGTAGCATGGCTTCCGTGAATGCGAAACCGCAAAAGCTCGAACTGCAATTACAAACGTAACCAAAGAGCCTGCTAGAAATCTGCTCTCTCGATGTTCGAAGGCTTCGAGCACATTGCAATTATTCGATCACGCGTGATTCTAGCGACGAAAAAGTGTAGCTAGAAGCCACGCTCACGCGATTGGTCCATGGAACGGTCGAAATGCTGGCGCCATAGGCGTATTATTGCCACATGAAAAAGAGGACTAAAACGTCGAGAAAAAAAAAGGAGAAACCAGGGAAACTGGAGACGAGATGAGATGAGATCGCGTGTAAATATGTTGCGTATTACTTTCGCAGAATATATCGAGCGGATACACGAGGAAAGCACGGAGTAATGATCAGAGCTACGCGGTCCGAGCTGTTGACCGCGAATTTCAGACAGGCGAGTCACACTGTGCATGACTGGCGACGAAAATTCGGTCTAAGCGGCAATCTATTGTTGCGATTCTTTCTTGGCCTTTGTTACATCACGGGTACCTGTTGTGATTGGAAGGAGAGAGCGCCACGCGGGTTCAGCAACTCGCAGATGGCTCTCAGTCGATTGCAACAGCTCGGCCAATGCGATTTGGAGAAGATCTGCGATTGGACGTGGAACCACACGAACGGTTTCAACAGAACTACACATTCGGCGCAAAATAAATATGGGCCTACTACGGATGCCAGTAATTCGACAGACGGTAAGACGTATTCTTCGTTTTTATAATCAAAACTTCATTTATTTTCAAGATAAGAAATTCTAGTTAACTACGATTTCTTGTTGTGATTTGTATTGTTTGATACTAGTGTATAAGATAATATAATGTATAATAATAAATGAACGAAATAAGGATTAAAAAATTATATTAGGTCGTCCCATAAATTCGTTCCGGTTTTTACTTTTACCATTTAAAATTATACGTCGAATAAACCTTTAAATATTAAGAAAAAATGTAGTCGACCTTTTGTTCTACGACTTCTTCCTATTTCGTTGACAAACACGTTAATCATCGGTATAGTTTATAAATTGTGACGAGGAATGTAAATATCACCGCGAACGAACTTATGGGACGACCTAATAGATACGTAAATGTATGCATAGAATGTATTATTTCAAATAACTTGGAATTCAAGCGCATGCCTCATTATGAATTTCACTTTTTGCCAGGACATTTTTTATGGTTCAGCGGCAAGGGACAAGCTGAAATATTGTCCCCCATGATCCCTCAGACTGGATTGCATTGTGTGTTAGAGATAGCCCTTTATCAAGTCGAAATGAAAGATGGTACTATTAACTTGCTTATAATCACGAGCAATGCGGATTGGATTGCCGTGAAAAAGTCAGGAAATAATTATGCGAAGTACGTAATCGTTATTTCATTATTTTCTCTGCGGCAGATATTCTTTTATCATGCAATTATAAAAATTCTCATGCTTTAATAAAAATCGAAATAATCCGCCTGTATTACAGATGGGAAAAAACAGTTTTTAAACTAGGTGTGATTACTCAACCACATCGTTTACTACTAGAGATTCTGACACGCTATTCCAACTCTAGCATCGCAGTTGATAATCTTCGCCTAGTCGACTGCTTTCCGGGTAATTGTTACCTATATTTAGAGACAAAAAACATCTTAATTTTTTGCTGCAGAGACTTAAATAAAACGATAAATAATCGCTATTCTTGGTACTAATATTTTTAAATCTTCAGTTTAATACATTCGTAGTAGAACTAATTAATTTTGTATAAACTCAATTATTTAATAGCATCAATGACTAAGATGTTGAAATAATATTTTTAATATATATAAAGCTCTATTGCTGAATAAACAAAATAAAAGTAACGGTATAGTAAAGGAGAACACCATAAGTTTCTAAATTTCTAGAAAGTTTGACTCGGCGTAATCTGAACAAACGAAAAGGCTGAACAAACACCGATATTTACTTAAGAAAAGAGAAACAAATGTATCCTATTTGCAGAATCAACTCCGGCGAAGATGGCCTGTACGGAAGGCGATGCCTACATGTTCCGCTGTAAGAATGGTTCGTGTCTGAAAAGGGCACATGTCTGTGATTTAACAAAAGACTGCGCTGACGGCGATGACGAGGAGTTCGACTGCGGTAATTGTCAAATTATTGCCTACCACTTTTCAGTCCAGTCCATCGTTCGGACACATGACAGACTATAATCGAGGAGTGTTTCAGACAAAATGCCGGAGAATACCAGATGTAATTTCGAGCACGGATGGTGTGGCTGGAGAAACGTACCGGGAAGACCTTTAAATTGGACCCTCAATCGTGGCGCAACGCCGTCCGAGAGAACTGGACCTAGTTACGATCATACATACCGCAATGCGTCCGGTGTGTATATAGTTACATATGCCCTTGTGTTCACATGCATTTCAATGAATTCCGCATTCTCATTCGTTTTAAATACATTTATTTGGATTTATCGTTATCGTTTAAGCGAAATCGTGAAAATAACTACAGGGAAATTTTATCACGTAACTTTGTTCCTAAAGGGGATATATATATACGGTTCATTTAATATTATCTTGAATTTTATCGCACGAGAAATTTCAGGTCATTTTTATTTGAAAATTGATTTCCTCTATTAATTTGGCTAAGTAAAAATAG
>NIJG01000051.1:990563-1012463 GCA_002201625.1 Euglossa dilemma | reverse complement strand
ATATATGTATATTTATATATATAATAGGTAGCTTTAATTTGTTTATTTTTATTAAAGTATTAATATAACGTTTATGCAAAAGTAAGACTAAGACTTCGATAAAGAGTATTCAGTAAACATTTTTAATACTTTAAACTATTTTATATTCTACCCATATATTTTAATGACTACATATCAAATTTCAATATTAGTTTCTCATTACAGGGACTTATGCGTATGTGAGTATGTCAACGCGAGTGAAATATGCTAGCCGTGGTACTATTGAAAGTCCATTATATAATCCAACGCCACCTTATCATGGCGATCCAAAAAGTCCTTATTACGAATCGTGTCAAGTAAGTTATTTTACTTTAAAATTAATTGAGTTCTAGTAAACATAATATACAATATATTTGTATATGTTTCTATATAGGTGCGGTTCTTTTATCATCACTATGGGGTACACAGTGGTCTACTTGGATTGTACTTAATTCAAGTAAAACGTCATGAAAACCACCATGAATCTTTATGGACGTCTTATCTTAAAGTCGACAGAAGTGACGTTTGGTACAATAAAGTTGTTCCTTTACCTAATATTAAATACAGGTACTTGCTAATGCATTCAATTGTTAAAGGTATTAAAAATTTATAAAATTTAATATGCTTAATTATTATATCGTGTTAGGTGTTCCACCTCAAATCGTGGGAGATTTCAATTACTACAACCCTGTTATAGATTCGGAAAAAGTTCCAGATCCACACGCAGACTTTGTTAATAAAACTGGTATTGTTTATCATAACAATTATAATACTTTTAATAATCTTTGTTATAACGTATTTAAATTTTAATTAAATTTTTTTTCTATTTCCAGTTATAAGACTTACTACATGTGGAAATACAGGTAGAATAGGCCCTAGTCCTGAACAGTGTGCTGAAGAATACAATAGAACAGATATAGAGTTACTTGTGCCTCCACCAACTTGGGAAGAACCTTCTTCCTACAACTTAAACGGTGTTCAACGATGGACAGCGCCTCGAGGAGGATATTATACGTAAGAATTTGTTACTAATTCCTTACCTTACCACTTATGTTCCGATGGTGCGTGCCATAGTCAACAGCAAGGTCTGTCGAGCAATCTTGTCCTAACGCGTCGAATATTAACACGTAACTGAGGCAGAAAGATATTGATGAAAACTACCTATCCCAAACCACGAGCCTGACCTGTATTTACATTCTGTACCATCTATAAAACCACGCCTCTCACCTATAACGTTCATATTTGTCCCAATTTCCTTACCACAAGTCTTACGTAATATTGTAGGTGAAGGGGTTAATTCTATTCTGTTATTTATAAAATTCTACAGCCTAACTTATATGTATATTATTATGAATTTAGTTTGATTGGCTTGGGTGCCCGTGGTGGGAAAGGCTCTAGCGGTATGGGAAGTACATTAGGTGCGTTTGTTCGTGGTGTGATCGAATTAGAAAAGGGTGAGCAACTGTATTTCATGGTTGGGCAAGCTGGAATGGATGCATGTCTTAAGGTAAGATTCACATACCACATACAATTAACTATATTAATCTTTCGTAGATGAAATAATATTTACATGTTTGTTTTATTAATTTTTTAATGAATTTCACTATAATGAATGAAATTTTCAGACCTTAGAACAAAAAGCGGATAACTGCTCTGCATCAGCGCCTCCTTCGGGATTTTTTTCAATAGTACACGAAATAAAAAAGATCAAGATAGAAGACGGTGGTGGTGGCGGTGGAGGAGCAACGTATATCTTTACAGTAAGCGAATATGATTCAATTGCTAAAATATAAATTATTATGCAATCATTAATTATTTATGTGCTCCAGCTTAAAGGTAATGGAGAGCAGCATCCGATATTAATCGCAGCGGGTGGAGGTGGTTTAGGTTTGGGACAATTTGTCGATACTGGTCATCAACATGGACGAGGTCCTGCTCCATCTGGAAAACTATCCACTTCAAGCACAGTTTCCTCGTCAGAGGCAGGTGAATAAAAACATGAACAATTTACTGCAATTTTGAAATATTATTTCTGCCATATATCGCATACCTATCATAATATTTATAACAGATACAGCAAACCTAAGAGTGCAATTTTTTTAACAATAAAAATGTCAACAGTTTAGAAATGTACCACGAATAATGGTCAATCACATAGCTTTCAATTTAAAAATCAATTTCATGTTTCCAAATTACACGCGAGAGCACCTTCCGCGTTCGAGGTTAATGAACGATGCTTCAGTTTTATTTAGGCATGATGTTCACATGTTCCGCGTTGCGGTAATGCGCATCAGTCTACATTTAGTTATAACTGCTTTGAAACTGTGTTAATTACGTAAATCTGCTTGGTACAGGTGGACCTGGCGGCGGGTGGAACGGGACATCAAGTAACGCTTTGGATCAACAAACTTCCGCTGGCATGTCCCTTGTTAGGGGCGGCGTAGGAGGAATTGGTTGCGGTCCTGGGAATCAGAGTCACGGCAACGGTGGATTCGGCGGCGGAGGTGGTGGATGCCTCAGAGGAGGTGGTGGCGGCGGTTATATAGGTAACGAATCAGTATTAACGTGATTTTAAACACATGCACCGAATCTACAATTCATGTTTGGATATATAGATACATGTTGCCTCTAATTATAGTTACATTTCTATTTTGGAATTGGCGCAGTTGATGTACTAAGATCAGATTTTTAAATTGATGCTGAATATTTTCATCAAGCTACTACATTGATAAAATATCATGTTATATTTTACTTAATTAAAAATTGATCCAATCGTGAATTTTCCTTTTTTCCCAATTTTTAAAGATCGATTTCGGAAAATATTTCATTATTTAGTTATAAGTAATCACGTTTAATTTTATTACATATATCTTTCTAATCATTTTGATCACTAATTTTTAATAGCCCCTTATTCTTCGATAATTCAGTTATGTAATGATTCAGGTGGTGATAACGGTCACAAGGAATCGGGTAACGGTGAAGGCGGTTATTCCTACGCTAGCCACGAGCTTATGCACGTTCACTTCCTGCCAGGGATAAATCATGGATCTGGAGAGGTTTACATAATTCCTGATATCAGTGGTTGTGGTTGTGATTTCCGTTGTGTCTCTCTCGATCAGTATCTCAGCGAGACAAAGTGTCTTTGTCCACCAGGCTGGTTATTAAGTAATAACTCAAAGTCTTGTGTTAGTAAGTATCGCAAAAAAGTACATTTTTCCCCTTCGTTTATTTCTTAAGAAAATTACCTAATAATTATTTTATTCGCAGTGACTGACGATTTAAAGGTTACACATCAAAAGTTCTTATTTTGGGTCATAGCTCTGATCACTGGCCTACTCTTTGTTCTGGTGGTTCTCTGCCTAGTACTTTGTAAGAAATTATTTAATAATATTGTCATATAAATAATTTATCATAATTTTGGAGATTTCACACTGTCTTAGTATATTTAAGTTCAATTAACCCTCCGTCCTGGATCTTCTTTGACCCACGGCTGCAAGAGTTTTGTCGAATTGCTCAATTAATAATGAGTGATTTAAACCAACGATTGTTTATATTACAACCGATAAAGCAGACCATATGCTTCGAAATTTATTCTCTGGTCATTTTCTACTGTTAGCTCTCAAAAAGAAGTTTAATCTGATTTTATCGGAAATGCGTCGTTTTACTTTCTTGTTTCTCACCGAGAATATACTACTTCAAATTCAAAGAATGATTATAAGCCTGATATTATCTTGTACTATAATGAAACAAAAAGTAGAGTGAACGTATTAGACTGGCTAGTCAGGCAATATTCCGTTCTTAGATGTACAAAGCGTTGGCCTCTTTCTTTACCATATTTATGAATTTTATTAACATCGTTGTGTATAACTCACTTGTAATATGGTAAATGAAAAATCTGTCATATGCAAATAATTGTAGTGTAAATTATAAAACGAAAATAGTTTTAGAAGATTTAGGGAAACTTCTAGCGAAAAAAAATTGTAAGAGTTATAGAAACTACAGGTAAAACGATTCAACGATAAGTAAGAAATAGTACAAGTCAAAAACGAGATAGATGTTATATATGCGTCGGAAATAATAACCAATATAAAATGCCTATTGTTTATATTTCATTTGTATTTTTCTTTATTTTATTCATATACTGTATATGTTAAACATGTATAAATTAAAAATATAATATAAACTTCCGTGTTTTAATTTTAAAATATACTACAATGAATAAACAAAAAATATAGTCCAGATGATCAGAATAAAAAAACATAGTGACCATGGGTCTATATTGACCCAGGCATGGTTACAGGCAACCGCTAGAAGCCTCGATTGACGGAGGGTTAATAAATAAATGTTCAAAATTAAATGATAGCATGTTTATGTATCAATTGTAAAGGTGAATCACTTTTGTTGCTAGATGACCGTTACCAAAATCGCAAAGCGATTTTACAACGACGGCAAGTAATGTTTGGTAACGGAACTGAATTAACGTCGCTACGTGCTGTTTCCGAGACCATGATGACTCAATTCAATCCAAACTACGAATTCGCGGGAAATCTCTACAGATTTAAAGATTTGCCGCAAATACCCCGTGATTGTATAACTTTAGTAAAGTGAGTATAAATTTAACGATTAATATCCTGCATTACAATTCAACTAAGAAGTTCAAGAAATATTATTTACTTCTTGTTTGTTGTATAATAAATTAATTATAATTATTCTATTTGCACGACAGACTACTTGGTGAAGGTGCTTTCGGAGAGGTCTACCAAGGTGTCTATAAAAACAAACGTAACGAAGAACTACCAGTCGCCGTAAAAACGATACCCTCTTCGTCGAAGCCACAAACAGAAGCAGATTTCATGATGGAAGCTTTAATTATGAGCAAATTCGAGCACCGCAATATAGTACACTTCATCGGAGTTTCTTTTGACAAAAATCCGAAGTGCATAGTTTTAGAATTGCTTGCTGGCGGAAATTTGAAGAACTTTCTTCGCGAAGAACGACCACGCGCGGTAAATAGTGTCCTCTTTAAAATATAACAAATTTCTCCCGCATGTTATTTTCATTGAAAAACTGTTATATTTATTTACACTTTAAGTTTAAGTTAACAAATTTAGATTTATGTGAAAAATTTCCATTTTGTGTTCACGTTATCGTAAGGCTTATTTATGCATCTAATTTTTGTATTGAGTTCCATTACTTTTTGTTAACTACGTATCGTTCTGGATTGTAATTTAAACAGGGACATCTCTTAATTTTTGGCGCTTGTCATCATTGGGGTGCATGCATATATTCCTGTTTTGGCAGGATCGGCCTACTTCATTGACGATGCTGGATCTGATATTATGCGGATACGACGTCGTGAACGGCTGCAAATACATGGAAGATGCCCGATTCATCCATCGAGATATTGCTGCCAGAAATTGTTTACTTACGTGTAAAGGATCCGATCGAGTAGTGAAGATTGCAGATTTTGGGATGGCTAAAGATATTTATAGGAGCGATTATTATAGAAAAGGTGGCAAAGCTATGTTACCAATTAGATGGATGCCACCGGAAAGTTTCTTAGATGGAATATTTACTACGAAGACCGATGTATGGTGAGTTTCACTACATAAAAGGGAAAACTATTTGAATTTAATATTAGAATGGCTGAATCTGAAGATACTCACAGCAAGATAATAATAAAATATCTTTGTGACTAATTTTTAATTACAGGGCATTTGGAGTTTTGCTGTGGGAAATTATGTCGTTTGGTTATATACCTTACACTGGCTGTACCAATAGACAAGTTATGTTAATGGTGACGTCAGGAGGTCGCTTGGAAAAACCAGCAGGATGCCCTGACCCTATTTATGGAATAATGACAAGTTGTTGGCACCCATCCCCCGAAAACCGGCCTAGTTTTACAACTATCGTTGAAAGAATTGGTTATTGCCTACAGGTAAAATACATTAATCTTTGATTGCAGTTGGACTAATTAAGTGAGTTAATTTTGATATATAATATTTCATATTTAGGACCCTGACGTGGTAAATCATCCAACACCCAACTTCGACATTTTACCAATTTGCGATCGTGAAATAACGATCACGAGGCCAGATCCAGAAACAGAATGTATTAATGTACACTTAGAAGTGAGTATATCGTTTAATATTTCCTCCGATAGCTTACATTCAAAATTGACATTATCTCTGAATATGTTCGGTGATGTATTTTTGAAAATAGAAATCTCCTACCAAATGAATATATAATTCTATGGAATACTATAATTTTTATAGCTGGACGCATGTGGATACATGCAACCCAGAATTATCGATCCGCGATTGGCGAGTCAACATATGGCTCAAGCTATAGCAGGCAATAATCTTAATCCCAGAAACGAAAATCCGAATCGAACCAATTTGAATGAAAGAAATAACTTGCACCCAACAGACAGTCTGCAAGGAGAATTTCAATCTAATCCGTATGGCTCTAGTACAGATATTTCTGAGCAAACCTTTGTTGAAAACGCGAGTCGCGATGATTTTAATGACGAGAGTGATCGTTCAGAGGTACTTTTGATAAAATTTGCAAAAAATTCCTTTTTCTGGTGTATGTTTCTTTTATGATCAATTTAATAAACATTTGCTTAGCATTTTGGCTAATTGCAATTTTATTTTTTTAGAGAGTTAATTGTTATGACGTAATATATGTTATTATAAAATACGGTTATTCATAAAAGTATCCGTCTATTTCATATGTGACATATTTTCGATATTCGATTAATATTGAAATCGAATTTAACATTACCATAAAATGATTTACAATAAATCAATTCTTTACCCTTATTCTTATTATCTTACTGTAAGTTATGAATACTTTCGTAAATGCTTTTCCATATCTTCTACATAATACATTTTTCTTGAATAAACTTTTAAATTGTATATAAATCTGAAATATATTAATCAAAATTTAGACTAATATAAATTATGATGGCTAATTCCGAATGAAAAATTATTTGAATAAATAAAATGTGTCATATGTATACGGTGATCATGGAATGCTTTCGTGAGTAACTGTGTATGTGTATATGTATGTAAACGCTATATTTATATTTAATTTAGTTATCTCGCAATCATGCTACATAGTGATTCCTTATACCTTTGGAATCATTTGCTTTTAAAACCGGATATTATTAGCTCTATGCGAAGTGCAATATTTAATATATTGGCTGTTAATATTGTACAGCCAAATTATAATATTTGACAACTTAATTGTTATAAACAAAGTAGAATATTTACATTAACAGCTGATGTGATAAGAAACATGTTAGAGATAATTGTATTTATTCAGTGATTTTTATGGATTTGCAGAACAAACATACGATTGACAACTCAAATCGCGAAGAAAAAAGCGTACATCGAACTTCAATGGACATCGAAAATAGTGGTAAGTTAAGAATCGCAGACAATGGTAACAACCGTCCAGCAGATATCGATAGTCGTCGAAGCAGCACAGTCGACGTGACAGATGTGGATAGAAGAAATGGTAACGAGAGCATAACCACCACCGACACGAATTCTGACTCTCTGATCGTTGCTTCCTCGGACACACCGCCTGATACGACGAATTCGTCTCCGAACACACGTACCTGTTCCCCTAGTCACACTGGCCTAAATACGAGTGCTACTAATGTAAATGGAATGTTAAAGAAACACGCCCTAAAGGCTGCTCTCAGTTTGGATCCTAGCGCTCTATGTCGTGGACCGATACCATACGAAAAAATAGCCTTCTCGCCACCACCACAACGTTCGAGTACTCCTGGTAGTATGGAGATCAAGAAGGTAATTTAATTATTTTTATAGAATACTTCTGTAGTGTATGGTCATCTATGACTATTCGACAAAGAAAAGTTATATGCAAAAATAAGCAAAATTTTGTAAGATTTTGTTTATTACAAAAACAAATAATTAACCTTTAAGAAGAACCATATCGTTTTTTCTTATACACATTAGGTTATGGATAGAAATGGATATGATTGTAAAGCAAAGTAGGTAGATTTAATAATTGTGTAAGATAAGCGGTAAATTATCGAGGACTACAAATAAAAGTAATAGCTATAATTACTGAATGTATTCACAATTACGATCATACGAAAAATTGATTTATGTTGGATATAACTTTGCTTTGTCAAACTGTCGTAATGAATTTAATATAACAGACACTGTCACTAAATCCAACCTAAACATTTATAGTAAGCATTACAAATATTTATTTAAGAAAATAAGTTACTTATTTTGTTTCCTTTTCTTAGTTAACAACAAAGAATTAGACTATTATTTTTTTCTAATCATCATCATGTACACGTAAGACACATGTAACCCTTTGTATTCCCTACCTTCACATTCCATTATGTAAAATACCATTTACTATCGTGAAGTATTAGAAAAATTGTTGAAACCTGTGCGTTTCAAGGAATCCTCATCGCTACTGTGGATTCAAGACGAAGAATATTCGCGTCGCGTGTACTCCGAAGAAACGCTGCTATGAGAGAACGTTGTGAATTCGAGAAAGCGAATTGGCATAATTCCTTCATTCTTTAATTTTCTTTTCATTTCTTCTTTTTTCCTATTTTGAATGCGAGAAAAGGCTACTTATCGTCCATGTATTGGAAAAAAAGAGTTTAATTGCGTTTACCAAATGGACGGTCCGCTATGGTGTATATTAATCATAAATTGTTGATACGAACAATACAATGATCATTCATGAATTTGTTTGTCGTGTCGCGTACTATATACAAGGAATTGCAATAACCACGAAACATTACGAGCTTGAGACCGTCCGTTACTAAATTCAACTAAATCCTTTTTCTCGAACTTGCGTACACGCACATAACCTCACATGCATTTACATCGTGCATACACGCGCGCACGCGCGTTAAGTTATATACGTATCTACATATATGTAAAGGAATTAAAGAGAAAAAAAAAAAAAAAAATGAAGAAAAAAAAATGGAAAAAAATAGAGGAAACAAAATATAAAGATTATCGTCGTGTCCGATATATGCATAATACAAAACGAGAGGATTCAAAGCGTTAAGTCTGAAACGAATATCATCATTTACACTTCGTAATACCGAACGCCAACAAATACATTCCATCGCAGTTACAAACATATTATAAATTATCGAGGAAAACTATGTAGATATAGCTCTTAACGAGATGTTATCATCGATATTCCTCCTGCAGAAGGATTAACCAAAGAAATTACACGGGGATCCTTCTTGTCCTTTATGAAGTATATGCAGGACGATTCATCGAAACCTCATAATGTATGAAACATTTTTTAAGAATACAAGTGATGTACACAATGTGTGATATACATAGAAGAAATTTAAATGCAAGAGTGTGAGTGAGAAAGAACGGGAGAGAGAGAGANAGAGAGAGAGAGAGAGAGAGAGAGAGAGAGAGAGAGAGAAAGAAAGAAAGAAAGAAAGAGAGCGAGAGAGACAATACGCTATACACAAGACTTAATTTACACCAAAGAAAGAGAAAAAAGTAAAAAAAAAAATGAACGCCTGTGGCGTCTTTCTACACATACCTGTAAATCTTTGTGATAGATGTATATGTATATATATATGTGTGTGTGTATGTGTATATACATATATATATATGTTTATCACAAAATTCTAGGCAAGGCTGGTCGAATCGCCTTCATCCTCGATACATTATGATTTAAAAAATAATATACCACCGGACAACGATCGTAATTTCTCCACAAAGCGTTTAATTATTAAAAGAAAAGGGTGAAGATCGATCTCGAGTCAAGTACCGGAAACTCTATTGGTATCGTCATTCTTGCCGTGAAGACTACCTGATTGTTGGTGCATGAAAAAATGAATAATAGGATATCCTCGCCTACCTCGTTGACTCGTTGTTAGCTTGTGAAAGAACGATGGATGGTGGAAAGTCCATTACTTTAACATCGACCTCGTTGTATACGATCGTTAACCGCAAAAAAAACCAAAAAAAAAAAAAAATGGGCAGACGAAAAGACAAACCTTTCGAAACGCGAAAAAGAGCACAGGCCCTTTTTTATTTTTCTTACAACGACGACGTACTTTACGTACGCGCAGCGTATGAAAGTCAACCACCATATATCTGTACGTGAAACGTAATAAAGACATGTTTGTGGAAAAAAACCTTAAGCCTTTGTTATTCGCCGTTCTAGATTAAGAGTAAGAGTTAGATTCGGTTTAACGATGATCATCCAATTGCGACACGCAAGGAAACCACTTAACGTTCGATCTTTACATAACAAGTACAGTCGGTAAGTTCAAGTAGGCAGCTTCAATCAGCGGACTATTTGTTAAGAACGACAGTGTGATTTTTCTCACGTTAAAAATAATATTTCCATATGTTTAGATGGAATGTTAATAATTGTTACTTATTTACTAGTGGCGAACTGAAAATGTCGTTACGATATCGTTAAAATTATAACGAAACGCGTGTATTGTATACCAAATTATAATTTCTCGTAATTAGAACATACAGTCTTGCTACTTTGCTATGAAAGAACAGAAATAACATTGTCATCTCGTTGATGGTACAGACTCTGTCGGTAGGTCGGCCAATTGTGCAGGCATTCAGGCATCTGAAAATATGTATAGGTGAAAATATAAACGAAGAAAACTACAAACGTACAGACAAGCGGATAGAAGCAGGCATCGATGGAACGAAGAAGAAGGGGTACGGACGACAATTCGAGTGTAGTTTTCGGCGAACAGTGCGCGTTTGTGCCACCCTTTCGAGAATCTCGCGACTTACAGTATAGACCCGTACGCTTGCTGCTATATTTATCCCGGTATCTTTATTCAGGAGATGTCGAATTATTCCTACTACTACGTGAAAACAATCGCCGACGATACCAATAACTCGAAAACGTATAAATTCTTAAAAGGGTAAGCTGTTGTTACATTTCGCCTCAGGCGATCTTCTGCCTTCTGCATCGTATTACCTTCGAGTTCTCTCTTTTCGTCGTCCGTACCTTCCTTGTGTCAAACGAAATCGAGTGTTCTTCGACGATCAAGGTTGCGTGTGTAATTGGAGAGCGTGGAAAGTGATAGATCGCGTCGAACGAGATTATCAAAGAGGAATACAACGTCGGACACGAGTACAAACGAACACGTTGTTCCAGATTCGTTTATAGGAATGACATAGACGCTAATTTCTCCAGAAAAGGTAATTTCTTCGTAGGAATCCTAGCCTGTTTAAGCCGCCGGAAGACACATGGTCCACATATGGTCGCTACAATCTTCTCTCACGCTTACTCCGAGGAGGACTATCCGGTTCAGGTGATATCCATCATCCAGCGAACGCTGTTTTCAAGGTCCGTGCTCGGTCAGTCGCATACTTTTTAATAATCATCGTTAAACGCGTGCTAACATTTCTGTCTGAACGTGATTCTTAAACCAGCGACCACATCTGCAGAAAAAACTCCTCTGGCAGTTCACCAACGAATTTTCCTTCCATTCTTCTCCCTTCTCCTCTCCTCTTTAATAACCTTTTACAGCTCATTTACCCAAAGACATTCCACCGAGTAGATACACCGGGAGTGAAATGAACTCGGTAAAAGCAGAATGAAGTCGAGCTGATGGCAGACGATGCTCAAGTAATATCAGTAGGGGGGAAATTTTTTTTTCCTCAAGCACCGTTTGGAACGCCGCCAAATTTAGCTTTAACATAAAATGAACCCCCTTGTATGCGGTGCCGACTATAACGTAGAACGAATTCATATTTTTAGTCCCGTTACTGCCAAGGTTGTTACCCAGTTTTCCTGTCGTTGCCGCATTTCCAACTACCATCCAGCATAAAGCCTGGCTATCTTTTATTTAGTACTTTCCTTCTTGCAAAATATACATTTCCACGTATATCGGAATAACCCGGCTGCTCGCCGATATCTATATCGTTCCAGCCAATCATTCTTTCCTTCTATCGGTCGAGCCGATATTGATTAACGATACCTGGAATTCGAATACTAATTGAAACTTGCTTTAGATTCGACGTTTGATTGCCTCCACGTTAATTAATCGACGATACAAGGTTAAACGAATTTTCTACTCATATTGGATGGAACACCGCAATGCAATGCCAAAATGTTACTTTGTGAGGCACGGTTGTTCCTAACAGAAATAAATAACGACGCTCGAAATGCGTAAAGTTAAATTTTCATGATGTATCCAAGTAATCATTGCGAAACTAGACATTATTCTCATCTGACATACATACGTCCGCAGAACGTCTACGATAATAAATTACCTTGCAAGAAGTAATTATGCTACAAGCAAAATGACAGCTTAAATAATAAATTCGATCTTCTTATATTTATTACGTTATAATTTTCTAACGTTTCACAAACTTCTCTTTGAAATTCGACCCATCGAAACGATTATTAAACGTGTAGCTTATTAATATATCTATAATACTTGTAATATATTGCAAACGAAATTATAGCATGTCACGCTACCTTAAGTGCATCAACGATACACCTTTAGAAGTTTCATTTTCTTTTTCTATTTCAAAGTAACATTCCACTTAAATGAAAACACATTCGCAATTGCAGAACCTGAAAAATATAGCAGTTAGAGGAAAATTTCGAAATATACGATTATTAAATGATAGAGTAAGCAAACTTTACCATGTATCAAAAAAGATACCAAATAATGGGAATATCCAAGTAGAATAAATTCTAAGAAGTATTTATTCCCTTTAAAAAGTTTAATATCGCAATCTCACTGCTCCGTTCTAAAAATAACCAGTAGGTAGCGGGCTCCTAGAAATTTAAATTTTCCGCCGTGAGACGCGTCGATGTTCGGCGAAAGAGATAACGAAACAGGGAAGTTTCGTTCCGTGCTATTACATACACGTGAATATGGTTTCGTGTGTTATATCGTCCAGCGTCGTGGCGCCGACTGTACCGTTATAATCCAGAGAGCTGAGCGGGGAGGATGCTTCGTTCCAGGCTTATATCTTTTAGAAAATTTAACCAGTGTATCGCGAGCAATCTTGCATCGAAGACTGTTTCGCGTTATCGTGGGTGAATTTCTTATCTGTTCGGGAAAAAAACGCGTCGATTTTATCACAAGATTTACGCATTGCATACATTATTCGTGACAAATGGTACAAACGGAATTGAAATAATATCGAAAGGTATGAAAAGTCGTGTTGTTGGTGTAAAATTACCGGGGAATTTCACTTTGTTTATCGATTAATCAAAGGATACAAAGGGTGGAAACTTTCCTGCGTGCCATAGTGACCTTGACATGTTGCCATAAACGCACCTAAAGAGGTGTGACTTTCGATTGATAATTACTTTCGATATATGTCGATATGCTTCATCTCATTGGACCTATCATCAAAATTACACATTGACACGTTGTTGATACATAATGGAACAGATCAATTGACAATTGGTAATGACTGTATTCATTGTATAGTAATTTTCTAATTAAAATAGTAAATTGTTACGTTCCTGAAGACCGTTGATAATCACGATGACTCGGAATAATTGAATGTCTGTTACCTTTGAAATATCAGTGAGATGAATCAGACTTTGAAGATGAAAAATCAATGCATGTTCAATAAAATATCGATCGTTGGAAATTTCATGATTTTACAATTTTGTAATTATTAGTATATAGGTCAATGTTAAAATAATAATATGGCCGGCCAAGTTTGAGGGTCGACGCTCGAAAACTGTGACGCATCATCAAGACCTGCTTTCACACGATCCCCTTTAATGGTTTGATAGCTTTTCGTTAGCATGATAGCACAAAAAAATGATGAAATTCATGTACACTCCAAACATGGATTAATGCCATAACGTATCCGTTAAAAGATAAAGAATAATAAATTCCTTTATTCTATATATTTTCGTGCATAATGAAATGTTCATAAAATTATATTAAGCAGTAACAAAGTAGTTAATAAGTATTCAAAGGAAGGTATAATAAATTCGTATTCGTCTCTGTATTACAAATAATCATTTCTTAAATATTTCACAAATATTTGAAATATGTATTATAATTATTTATTTAACAATTACTGTAGCTAGAATAAAAATTACAAATGTGAATTTCTTCATACGATAATATTCAACACGATTTTAAATTATGTCCCAATATTATCGCATAAATTCACTTCCACGTTTATTTCGCTGGTAAGAGCCTCTTTAACAAAATTGATGTTTTAAACGATAAATGTCAAAAATTTTAAGCGAGGCTGTGATAACAACGTAAGCTACTTCGAAACTGGAGGAAAAGGTTAGATACGCTAGCTAGCAACTAAAGTGTTATGAAACTGTAATAAAATCAAGGGTATATAACAGGTGAGTTATATATCCGTCTATATAGAGGTAATCACGAGATATTCTGACACATGTATACGCAGTTGAATAGTTATTCATTCGTCTTCCGCGTCAACGTCGTATGACGAGCGTTCAACAAAACATTAAACTCGCGGTTCAGTAACATAATTTCAAACCGTATGATACATATTGTGAACAGTCCAAAAAAAATCTTTCAAACGCGTGTTGGGGAAATCATTGAGTCATGTTAAAAACCATATGTGCTTCGAACCGTTGTGCAGTATGTTGGCTGCCAGTGTAGTTAAAAGACACGGAATCGGTGTTCGAATTAGCAAGTTGTTATCGTTCACAATAACGTTCTAGTCAGACGCTCCTATCAGTCATAATTTATTCTGACTCATTATGTGCTTTCCATTGATAAAAAATATTGCATAGTACAATACGTGTCACGTTTCTATTGTTCTTTCACTTACGTGTAATTTTGGAACTCTGACAATAAAGGGAATTTCAGAATCCTGGATAAACGTCCGTCAGATCGTAGCTAAAGCAAAATGAATAACTTTTCCTACGGATGGAAACCAGAGGTGATCGAACCAGATTTTATACGGCAAGAAGCGTCGACGGCGGAAGTGAGTATTAGTATTAAACTACAATTTTATGGCTGTCAATCGTAAAACAGCTTTGTATTTTATACAACGACGGCAAAATAATCGACGAACGTCAGTTGCATCAGTTATGCAACAACGTTAATTGTAGTTTAGAATACAAGGACGTTTCTGAAGTTTAAAAGATCGCGCGTCTACGCGTTAATTCGTAGCTCGCCTCATAGATGGTGTTCGTGTCATTCCTTTAAGACGCATACACACCAAAAAGACAGAAATAAACCGAACGAAGCCGAATAAATTCGAATACATCCGAGTCGCAATATCTGTTTATACCGGTAGTTTGTGGGCGTACTTTCACGTATTGTGGCTACAAAATTATGCCAGAATCCTGGATACCTGTATTCCAGATTTTATTCGATTCATTTCATGTAGTACATAACGGTTTATAATTACCATTAAGAAAAATCCTATAGGAAAATCGTGTGCATTATGGCGCGTTTAGCCATACTGCATGACGAAACATAGGTGAGGGTAATAGAATGAGCTCAGTTCGTGTCTCCAGACCTGTCAACGTAACGGTTCTATATCCGTATTGTGATAATCGCGTAAAATAATTCTATCGAAAATTCAATAATTTTCGTTTATCGTAATCTAAACTACTTGGTTTCGTATAGTAAACACGTGACACGAACTAACCCTCAATAACGTGAGTGAACAAAAGTTCTGATCTTTGTCAATAACGATCGAATAGTTTAGAAAACAGGCATTTAGTGATCAGTGGTGATCGCGATAGACTAGTCGGGGCGTAGTCGTACAAGATGAGTTACTACGGCGGTGGAAATGAAACAACTCTCAACGATGTGTTCGTTAAAACGGCGGTCGAAGTCAAACGCTTTCTTCCGTCACTTTTCAACATCAAAGTGGTACGCGCCTTTGAAGTGACTTCATCAAATTTTTGGATATTTAATTCGATAAGTTTCAATACCGATGTGATTGGAATTGACTCTTGATAGAATCAGCTTGATTTGCAAGTTGGTTTGCAACGTTTTTTCCAGGCAATTTCATTCGAAGGACATTGACTTTAATAAATCACATTGTTTGAAACACTTTGTAATACTTCGTAAATTCCGCAATGATCTTGCGTACAGAATACGAATTATTCATTTAATAGCGTTCGAAAGTAGTTACCTTGCTTATTAGATTTTACGTATTTCACGAATGATTGCTTTATTCACTAATATAATTTTCTATTTATTTCATGCTTACAATTTACACAACCTCTTAATATAAAGCTAAATAAGGCATAAATTTACTTTCTCGTACTGTGGTAAATAACATTCTGCATATATTAACAGGTAATCATATTAAGTTTACGTTATAAGCATATAAAAATTAATAATAAATGAAATTTTTCATACTGACTTTTATAGTATTAATTTTCCTAGCATCTACGTAGAACGTATCACGTTACTAATCCTTAACTACATCCTACAGCTTAAAATTACAGATAATACATTTAATTTGTTACTACGTGTCTCGTAACGTTAATTTACCCATTATTTAGTTCACGTTTCATTACACATCTGGATATTTCGTCACATTATCTTTGACCTATTGTACACTGATATCAAGTAACAGAAACGACCACATGCACATCTCAATTGACCGAACAATACATTTCTACTCGTTCGGTACTCCTTTTGAGAATTAACGGACACATTCCGGTAACAATGTAATCCAATTACTTTCGTTACCGCAGTAACCGCTGGAACGAATTCAATATAAAAAAATTTGCGTTGTAACACGATTTATATACGTTTTGCGTATGACTTTCATTAGCGTTCAGTAGACCCGAGGTACGTGGGAATAATCTAATTTAAAACCGGTAGTAGTATTCGAATTAAGTAAACTTTCTTGACTTATATTCAAGTTTAAATATCTGATTCATAAGTGATTATTTTTATTATCCTTCTTTTTTAGACTTTTCAAGAAACAGTCTGTTGATGAGATATAAATAACCAAACATTATAATATCGTGGAAAAGGATAAAGTTTGTTGACATAACTTATTGATACGTACTGTCTAATGAGACTGAAGAGCTTTGATACGGAAACTATCAAAGGTAATTGAAACTTCAAATAAATTTATGATCTTAAAAGCATTATTATGCGTAAAAGATTAAATTTTCTCTGGTAACATTTCTATTGTAGATAAAAAAAATTCGGGCACGAACACTGTTTGATCATTTATTTCTCATCAATTTAGTATATCGTAGCGTTGGTTTAGACGTACCGTACGGCAAGTAGAAATGATTGTTTTCAAGGATGATGACGCTGATTACGACAGTTTAATCAATGTGTACGCATTCTGTATCTCTCGTGTGCCTGCAGGGAATATGATTAATGAGAATACTCCTATCATGCGTCATGTGTGCACGTTACTACTCATTCATCGCACGTGCACCGAAAGAAATGCGTAAGATAAGAAAAACGTACATTGTTGATAGAACTTATCTGCATGATCTTCAAACAATTCCGTTTAATTCATCGATTTTCATTCGATCGATATATACAAGTCTTAACACGCTTATCGCAACTTATCCAAGAAGTAGTAACCCATAATGCATATTGTAGTTTTTTAAATAATAATGATATTGTATCCTGGGAAAAGAATATTTAGATGTAGGACTTTAATATTCGTTTTTTTATGTTCTCTTTCTTGTATATGAGATGATTCACCAAAGAGATCGGCTAAAATGTGTAAGTCATCGTTGATTTCATTGGTTGAGCTGTATATGACTTCATAGAGGATTTCTAACATCTAAAGGATTATTATTCGTTCTTTATCTTAATCCTAGAATAAAGTTTTACACAAAGGATTAAGATAAAAGAAGTAACGTGCAATGAAGATGAAAATATTATTTAATTCTAGATATGTAAGATATCGATATGATCTATGTAATTATAGATTTCAACTTTTGAGCGAAAATATGCTGGATGTTGTTTTAATCATATTTATTTTGTTAATTATAATGTTTAATCAAATTCTATTTGTGGATGCTTCTAATTTGATTAACTACAATATATAAATCAGTGAATGTATAGATTTAGACCATTTTAACGTGGATTCACTCGTATTTTGCATGAGTCAGAGTACGCGATAATTAACTTAAAAGAATTAATTAATTAGATAAATTACCACGATACTACATTTTTTGTGACTCAGTTAATTACATTACGTCTTTGTAAAAATATTCGTAAAGTACTCTTTCTCGGCAAAGTATTATTTTTTTGTATTTATTTCCAATAGAGAATCTAGCAGCTTGTTTTAGCACGTGTGAAACGTGTTAAGATTTATACTTTTTAAAGTAGGCATAAAATTTGCTCGTAATTTATATTACAATATTCGATACTATAACTCAAATAATTAAATTCAGATTAATTACTTGCACGTTACAAAAGATCGGTATAATTACGATACAAGCGATAAAATAAATTTGTAAAGATTAAACACGCGTAATATTTTTTCAAATTATTCTCTTAGGAGATTAAATTAAATACCATAATCTTATGGTAACGCGCACCCTTTCGGCTGCACCTTCTATTAACTTTATCAAGATAAGTTTATTTGTTTGCATTTTATATTACACCATACCAATGATAAGGAAGGTAAAGTAGATGTGGTCAGGCTTTTTTCCGTTTCCTATAACACATTATCCTGTTTGATAAATGTAATCAAATATCCCGTACAACAGTATACTTCCATCCACAATCAGGAATACTTTGTTTCGCACGTTGCGGCAATTCTGTTTATAAACATTCGGAGAAATATTCGCAATTTTTTGTCTTGTGTTAATTTTATTAAAAAAAAGAAAATTCTAGTGTGGCTTGCATCAGTTATATCATTCGTTGGTTCATTCTTCTTTAACGATATATACAAATGGATCAGCGAAAGTACACAAATCAAAGATACATGAATTATATGAAAGAAGGTGTAGCCCGGTTGTCACTCACGCCGTTATTAGAATTTAACAAAAACATCGACCGCGAAGAAGGGGGCACGATTCCAAGAATCGCTCAAACGAACCTTCAACCGTATTACACGGCTGTAAGGACTCACGTTTCAGAAAAAGATAGTACAGCTTCTCAGTTAGCAGCGACGAAAGTGAAAGAGCCGTCTGACAAATCTTTCAGTGATAGGCCTATAACGACAAGCAAAAATCATATTGGGAAACCATACTACAACGTAGGCAATCTTAGAGTCGCTGTTAAATTAGAGTTATTGTTGCGGTGAAAAATTTAAAGGTATTCGAAGGTATGTAAATAAAAACGACATTTCTGTTTTAGTTAGGAGAAAAGGGTTCTGGCTTCAGACCCCGTGGAGCAGTTCAAGATTTTAACACGCTTAAGCGAGAATGTCTGTCGACGGGGACGTTATTCGAGGATCCCGAATTTCCAGCAAATGATTCGTCATTATATTTTTCAAAAAGGCCAGACAGATATATAGAATGGAAGCGACCGATGGTAAGAAGATTTTCCTTTTCTTTAAAATTCGAACTCTTGTTTGAACACAACTCCAAATGACCTAAGCAAAATTAATTTTGAATTACAATTTAAAAATAATTATTTCGAACAATGTTAATTACTATTTCATAAAATCTATATATCGACTCCTATATATTATCTATACATCGAGTACACGTGTACTCGGCGAATATTCAAAGTTACATTCAATTAAACGGAACGTCATATACAAATATATTCCTCTTCTACTGCTTGACTAATGGTTTATTATATTTCTGTCTTTCTTCGAAGGAAATCGCGGACAACCCTCAACTGTTCGTCGAGGGTTTTTCCAGATTCGACGTTCAGCAAGGCGAGTTAGGAGATTGTTGGCTACTGGCCGCGGTTGCCAATCTTACTATGGATCAAAATTTGTTTTTCCAAGTAGTGCCAGAAGATCAAAGTTTCGAAGAAAACTACGTCGGTATTTTCCATTTCAGGTAATTCCGCGATTCGTTGAATCAACATTTCGAATGTATACACGCCGTAAATTAAAAATGTTTATTTGTCTAACTATTTATATGTGAATGTTGAACAGATTCTGGCAGTATGGCCGGTGGGTGGATGTAGTGATCGACGACAGATTGCCGACCTACCGGGGTGAGCTATTGTATTTACACTCGGCGGAGGTCAACGAGTTCTGGAGTGCTTTGCTGGAAAAAGCGTACGCAAAACTTCATGGTTCCTACGAGGCGTTGAAAGGTGGAACTACCTGTGAAGCCATGGAAGATTTCACGGGTGGTGTAACGGAAATGTATCAAATGGACGAAACTCCCCCAAATTTGTTTAATATTCTGTTAAAAGCTTATGAAAGAAACTCGCTAATGGGCTGTTCCATAGAGGTAGTTCAAATGAACGTTATTTATCGTGCACGTTTTACGCACGCAGTAAAACGAGTTACTCTTTTAGCCTGACCCAAATGTATTGGAAGCTGAAACGCCTCAAGGACTGATCAGAGGCCATGCTTACAGTATTACACGGGTTAAACACGTAGAGATTCAAACACCGAACCAGTATGGCAGGATACCTTTGCTTAGGCTTCGAAATCCATGGGGTAATGAGGCAGAATGGAATGGTCCATGGAGCGATCAGTAAGTCGTTTAACACTCTTATTTATGCAGAATTATATATCTTCCTTCCTGAAATGTTATCTGATGAAATATTCGCTTAATAGGTCACCAGAATGGAGATTTATCCCCGATCACGAAAAAGATGAATTAGGCTTGACTTTCGATATGGACGGTGAATTTTGGATGTCGTTCCAGGATTTCACGCGATATTTCACGCAATTAGAAATATGTAACTTGAACCCAGATTCTTTGACCGAGAGCGATTTAAGCGCTGGCAAAAAGAAATGGGAGATGAGTGTATTTGAAGGAGAATGGGTACGTGGTGTTACAGCAGGTGGTTGTAGAAACTTTTTAGGTAAGTATTCCTCTTAATGTTCATCTTTGTTGTTACGATATCTTTAATGCCGGACATTTATGGGCGGTTGCAGAAACTTTTTGGCATAACCCGCAATACCGAATTACGCTGGAATACCCCGATGAAGATGATGATAAATGTACAGTCATCGTTGCATTGATGCAAAAGAATAGGCGAGCACAAAGAAGGATGGGCGCAGATTGTTTAACTATTGGATTTGCAATATACCATGTACATACTTAAAATTTATAAATTTTAACAAGAAGTTCATGTCCTAGTAATTTGAAACAATGAATTTAATTTTATTGCTAAAGATAGTATGTTGATTTCAATAATTGTGAATATACAGCTGGACTATCCCGAACGGTTACCAAAGCCACTGGATATTAATTTCTTCAAGTACAATGCATCAGTTGCAAGATCACCATCGTTTATAAATTTACGAGAAGTGACGTGCCGTTTCAAATTACCACCTGGTGTCTATTGTATAGTTCCAAGTACATTCGACCCTAACGAGGAAGGTGAATTTTTGTTGAGAATCTTCTCCGAAAATAAAAATAATATGGAGTAAGTAATATCTTTTTGCAAGACACAATTTATTATGATAAGGAATTTAAGTTTATATTAAAACTGTACATTTTAGAGAAAATGACGAAGAAGTTGGTATTGGAGAAATTGACGACAGGGTAAGAAATCTATACTTATTTTATATATCAGTATTTAATACTATCCACTAAAAACATGTACATAAAAATATTTTTTTCTTGTAAAACGTTAATAAGTTTATCTTGAATGCATATATTGTGCACGACACTTAATGTTACACAATCTACAGTATTAACATGTAGTGATATAAAACACTGACGAAAAAATCAGTTCGGTCTACACCATGCACTTATATGTTGGTAAACTGCATCTAATACCTGCAGCTTCCTTAATGCTTTCAAGAA
>NIJG01000051.1:939207-966353 GCA_002201625.1 Euglossa dilemma | reverse complement strand
TATTATTATTATTATCACATCATTATTATTACTATTATTATTATTATTAATATTATAATTATAATTATTAATATTATTATAATTATAATTATTATTTTTATTATCATCCTCCTTAAGATTAGGGAGTCAAATGGCTTACATTGAAATATTTTCTGCTACCACAAATGCTACCGTATTCCGCTGTAGCAAGTGTGAAGCATGAAAATTCTTCGCTGAACCTATATTTCTTAGTTTAAATTTCAATATAATTTTATAATGTTATTGGTTTATTAAGAAATCGAATAATTTTGTAAATGCTCTCATCATTGATCATTTCATCATTTCATTATTCATTTAAACTTATTTTTCTAAAAAGGAAAAAAAAAAGGAAGAAAGGAAAAGTAGTAATTAATGAATTTGTTAATGAATGTGAGATGTATGTTTTGCATTGCGTGTTTTTTATGACTCAATTTTATAGACTAGGTTCAGCGGTGAAACAAATGTTATGTGAAGTCGCATGTTTTTATAAATAAATCGCTATCACTGAGACCAGTGTATATGATAGCTGTATCGATAACAAAAACGTGTGTTTTTATATTGACCCATAGCAAAGGCCTGTGCAGCGAGCAATGTAAATCTTCCAAGATAGCAAAGAATTTAGGATAGTAGAAACTAAAAGTTAATGGATAGCGTTAAGGAACTGTGTAAGTGAGAGACGTTATAAAAGACGCTACGTTTTACTGATGTCAAATAAGATGATGCTCTTGTAAACAACAATAAGAATGCAACTAGATAGGGACAATATTACTGCCAAACTTGATTATGAATTAGTTTATTTCTAAAGAGGTGAATCGTTTGGAGGATCTTGTCTATAGGTATGTTTCTTGTTAGTATTTTTATATCTCGATAATGTAAATACAGTACAATGAAATAATTTTTTCTTTATTAGTGTATGTATAATGTATGCGACAACGTGAAACGACTGTATGGAGCCAATGGAATGAATCGGCGCTAGTACATGTATGTATTTCTGTGGAAATTTGTTTTTTAATTTTGCATTATCTTGAACATTTCTACCCGTCCTTGTTGTTTTTTAAATAATAAATTAAGCTATGAACGTCTTCAAACTACAAGTATAAGCTGAAATTAAATGTATGTATAATTGTGATGGTATGAACGAATGGAAAGTGAATATAAGGTTGTTAAAATTTAATTAGAATAAAATGTAATCGGTCGCTATCGAAAAATAATTAAGAATTCTCGTTACTTTATTTATAATTTTGGTATTTTTAATTATCGTTACCTATGGTGTTGTCTTTGTACGTTACCTTTGTTATTTATTTTGCACGTTGTCATTTTAAACTTTCCTTAACTATAACTAAACTCTATATTCACTTTCCTCTAGAATTAATCATTTAGGATATTCTATGGTGCATAATAGTACCGAAATAGGGAGTCCGATACTACTCTTCCATTGGCTTTCACGTAGCCGCTGTTAAATTTGTATCGATCGCAATTCTAATATCTATTTCGTAACTTGTGAAAAAAAAAAATTTATACCGTTGTTTGACAAATGTCCAGTTTTATAGACGGCAAACATTTCAGAGAGCGATTTTATAGGAAACTCAGTAAAGACAACGTAGTATAATCAAGTGCTCGACGAAAAATGCAATTAGTCATTTATGAAACTGGATGAAAAATAACTTTTGTACAGCATATGTCAAACACATACGTGTCCCCTCCTTCTTCTACTTTCTTTCTCGTTTCCCGTCGTGTATTTCTCTCTTTCTCTCTTTCTCTCGCTCATTTCTTTTACTATTTTTTTATTACCCTACTCTGTCTCTCAATACGCGTAAAGCAATCGACCGGTTTTGAACAGCACTTTCGTCTTTCATAATTGCATCGTGCCGGTAGAATGGTACTCAATGGTACTTTTTTGGGTATCACGCGAATCACGGTGCGGTATTCATAACTGTACATAATAGCGTGTAAGTGAAGTATTAGAAATAATATACTCGATGTTCTGTTCGGTCGTACCTAATGTACTTACGGGAGAAGATGGGTTAAAGAGATGGGAGGGAGGAGATAACAATGATAGAGATTACGAGATCCCTTGAACCGATCGTTAGTGTCATATGTATCACCAAGTGACTGCTGCACAAAACGAATTAGTTGATTAGTTGTTTGATAAGTAAATCACACATGTAGCTCATTACAAAATTATTAGCACAGGAAAGAGAAGAAAGAGAAGAAAGACGAGTATCGTTTGTCTCGAAGTAAATATCTAAATCATTGTTTTATTTAGCGTGTAAAAATATAATACCAGACGGAATAACGTTATTTCTTATGAGATTGTATACAATGCGTAGTACGAAACACAGCTGGGCACCCGATTAGGGTTGTTTTAGAGTTTTATACTTCCATCGCACTTGACTTGAGCGTACTGCATTGCGAAATATTCGAAATTATCAATCCTTGCGACATTTAAATAATGTACAATTATTATGTAAATCATACATGTAAGCCCACATTATTCAATCCAGCTTGTTTTATCGTCGAACCTCGCGATAAATCATTTCCCACCGGAAACATCGTCGTTATCCTTCTGTTTAAGTGATCGATTGTCACACGCGTTCGTTAAAACGGTAGAAATTGTATTGCATTTAAATAATGCAGCCGCTCATTGTCATACTTTTTCTAAAAATCGAAATTGTACATGTACTCATAATCATGTTTCTTTCCTTTTTTTTTTCTTTTTTTTTTTTTATACATTTTTCTCTTTTGTTAATACCGAACATTGCAAATTGGTATCTGTAATTAATACTACTGAAGTAACAGTGTTAATAAAATTCTATAGAAATAACAGTAAATTTCATCGTATTCTTGTGCATTAATAATTTACGATCCAATCGCACGTCCTTTGTTATCGAGCTACGATAACAGAATTTTCCTAAATGTTACAAAGTACATCAAGAGTTCCTCGAAAGTAGATACGAATACTTTTCATGCGCATTAATAGCAATATGAATTACCAAAGATTGAGAATTATGTTTTCCCTTAACGCTTCGTTATCTCTTCATACTCGTTCGATACCCTGTTAAACAGACTCGTTCGCGTAAGCAAGTAAGCGCAGTTTTGTAATTCGTAGAAAATGTGCTAAAGCACGTCCGAATATTCCTTACACGTGGAAACACGTGTATACCAGCAAGTTCTTTTCTTTTACCATCGGCGGTCGAGTTCTTTTGGTCGGGTCGCAGGGGCAGACCGTCCCCGAGCGTGGTTTCAAATTTCACAGAGGGTAAAACGCTTGCTGTTGCAATTAGTTTAAGTCGTCGGTAGTCGTTAGGCAGCCGCATAATCCTGGTTATATTCTCGAATAACGATAATACCGTGCAACGTTTGCATTGATCGTCGGCATTTTGTCCCGAAGGTCAATGCGTTTCTATGACGAGGGAGAAGGAAATGCTCGAGAACCACGAGGTGGTTCGCTGGACTCGGCTCAGCACCTTCGCAGCTCACCTGCGCTGAAACCTGATGCTGACGATAAAAATGAGAACAGGTTACGCGGCAGCTTGAGCTCCAATGGCTGCGCTATACCTCCAAGCAGCCTATAAAGCTACTTCAAAGAAGAGGCAAAATTTTCTGCTACCGTCGTGCCTTGAGGATTAAATCTATTCACGATTGTCATCGGCGATGATTCCTTCTACGCGGCTCTGCGTTTCATTTCGTATGCAATCTACGCGGAATTACCACGTAGGCAGAGGATCATTCGTTGCACGACTTTTCTTTAATTCTGCGCGTTGAATTTCGTATCCGATGAACAAATCCTTATACAACCATATATACACTTTGTGTTCAGAAATTTAGTAGGAAATAAATCCAAGAGAATGTTGATGTATAAACCTTTAAATATACTTTTATACTTGACGTTTCTTTTGTTCAATTTATTGCTATTTATTACGTAGGGTGTACGAAAATTGTTGTAAACGAAACTTTGTTATATTTATTTTCAATAAAATGAGTTGCTCTTTCGTTCGTAACATGCGTAACGCGGATCGATCCACATCATTGTTTCACGTTTAACCGTTATTAGAGGCAATTTACTTGTGAAACTATTCCAATGAATATGGAACGTTACATTTTTTTTTTGCACTACGAGAAATTGCTTTATTAGCAACTTGAACATTTTGCCACGCCCTCGGTGTACAAGCGTCACGCAGTCTGCTGAACAATTGTACTTACTCCATATCACGTCGCCGTAGTGTCCATTAGAGCGTCTACGCGTCGCATACATGCACGTAGGCGTCCAACTCTCTGCCGTATTATTTCAAGGAAAAGGGAACTTACCTGGATTAAAAAGCATCAAAATGACATATCGCATACTAAACACGATATCGCTCTCGAAAGAAACGGTTGTTAAGCGAAGTTCATTTGGAATAATTACAGAATTATTCTATGTACAACATTCAAATCACGTACAGATAGATACGCGTATCACTCTTCAAGCACGTTTATATTCCCTGTCGCTTGTGCGTGTAGTTACTGGAAAAGTCTCGCGTTAGGAGCGCAAGTGATATGATCGTAAAAAAGGTTATCTTCATGAACGGGAATAGTTGTTACACTTGTAAGTCGTGTGCTTAAGTAGCGTATAAAAGGAATAGTTGGTCGGTGTAAGCTTAATTCGTCTGGTAAATTCGTTATTGCGTCCGTTTCGAGTGAGTCGTTAATGAAAATCGCGATTAAAAATTCGCCAATCGAAAGTGTACGCGTATTTCTGCGTTCGTGACAAGTGTTCGAGGGTCTTTGATCGAGACATGTCCTATTGCGTGCAACGTAGGTATCGAATAATCGTCGAAGGCCGAAGAAGGGACTAAAGAATGGTCGGAAAGGACAGCGGAGTGGGGAGAACGGTTGACTGGTAGAACGATGGAGGGGATCGCGGGAGAAGAAGTGGGGTACAGCGGGAAATAGAGTCGGTACTGGCGGCAGTTGCGTCTCGAGCAGCGCGCGTGTTGTTTCGTTCCGTCCTATGCGTGTTACCCTCTCGTGATAGCTACCGAAGCTTTTACGTGTCGAGAAAATTCGTTCTTTTTTTTTTTTCGTTTTGTGCCGCGTCTCGGGCCCACGCGTCATCGCACGGGAAACCGTAATTACGTGGGGCGTCCTATGAAACAGGACAGTGAATTCGGTGGTGTTTTTTCAGTGTTACATCTCTGTGTTTAACGTTCGTTTACATTAGAAGACTAGCTTCTTCTCGCGTAGGTTTTACCACGAAGATTTTTCGCTAAACCTCCATTGGGATTTTTTTTGTGAATTACTTCTACGCACCGAGGGTTGTTGACACTGGCCAAGTACGCTTCGCACCGATCCAGACTACATTTCTGGTGAGTAGTGAAAATACAGTTTCTTTTTATTCCCGGTTAATTTAGATGACGCTTAGGGTGCTCCGTTTGGAAGCGCCACTGATTCGTACACCGTTGCCGCGAAGTAACGGTAAAGTGATAGAAGACCCTATCCCCCTTTCTTAGGGTCTTCTATCACTGTTTCGAAGTTTCCGAACACTTGCAGTCAGTTAGGTTAGTAGAAAAATGTCGTGAATACGGACCGTTGTCCGGTGCAATTAAGAATGCCAGTAGCGTGTGTAGGAGTCGCATGGCGTTTGGCACGAAGTACAATAACGGTTAGTTTATTCTCGTCGGTACAACCAGTGTATCCTTTGTCATAAATAGTAAATACACGTGTGCAGGCAACGACGCCAATGCCGCTATGATATGACGGCCATGTAGCGTGCGTTCGGGAAGTATCGTCGGAAAATGATACGTGTTTTCGTTCCAATGTTTTTACATTTCCTGTTGTCTCATCTCGTTCGATGTTTCGAAAAACGATTCGAGCCGGCGTCTATAGAGAAATACACGTGGAGTTACAAGCGCGGTTTACATTTAATCGGAACATTTTCGGAGCATGGTCGTGATGGTTTCGTGTAGTGAGAAGTTTCGTGAAAGCAGTGTGTCTTGTGTTTACAAAAAATTGTTCCCTCGTCACGGTGTCGTCGTTCGGTGATTGTTTCTTGGAATTAGTGCTCGCTGTTATCAAGAATGTAAACAAGGAGGTGAATATCCAGGCATCGCGGAGGATAAAGTATTTGACTCCATCTTGTATCGTACGAAAATAAATGAACCAATCAAATCCTTCGTTTTATCACGCCTATAAGTTTTATGTATTCTTACGCCCGGATTCGTTTTTCTTCGTTGTCCGTTACGTGGCGTGCCGTGAGATTAATATTTTTTGAAGTTATTAACCGCGTGTGTGGCATCAGTGCGCGACGGTGTGAGTGCTTAACGAGGTAAATTCTTCTCGAACATTTCCACCGTGACATGTCGATAGGGAAAAATGAAAAATAAAGCGCACCGTTCGAGTGTACGTCTAGCTGCGCGACGGAAGTTTAGAAAGTCGTAGCGAGTCGTATACACGCTGACCGGCTACCCGGCCATTCTGTACGCTCAGAACCGGTTTCGAGCTTTTCGCCCGAGGGGCCCCACGACTCGAACGTAACGACGCGTGGTGGTCGACCACGATAAGCTTGTGATCACGCTGGGCCTGTATCAGACCGAAGGAAAACATCCGAAATGCAACGGTCGATTGTGGTCCACGGATCTTTACAGGTACGCGTATAACGTTCTGCCGAAATTCTCCGAACGATTGAGATTAAAAATAATACATCGGTGTAACGCGTGACGCGATACGTGTAAGTTAGGTTAGGGCGTTTGAAATATTCCCTCCGGTGGAAATAATCCAATTCCGACAATTATCGCGATGAAATGCCGCTTTCGAGATATTTTCGACAGTAGTAAATTTCTGCTGTTTGCAGATGGTTAAAGGTATGTACACTGATAGTGTCTACGAGTGACACCTATGATTTACAGGCTAACCTGTACAGCTCACAAACATAAGTTACGTTTAAATATAAATAAACGTCACGTAATGAGATTCGTGATAAGATTTGTGGCGGTGTTTCCACGTTTATTTCTCGCCTATTGAGTCTTTGCATTCGTCCGTAATATTTGTAATTTTAGATTCGGTTTCGAATTTTACGCAATGCTATAAGTGGGCATACTCCATGGCCATTTATCTTTCGTGTCGCATATTTTTCTTGGTATTTGAAAATATTTCAATGTCATTCAACGGGGATGTAAATACCGATATATCATGAACGTGTAGTAACAAACTATTATGTTTATGTTACAATATACGCTTGCAGAATTTCTTTACACGTGGTGTCTTATTTACGACATTCCGATTTTTAAATCTCAAGTTACCTTACGTTTGCTATTATCATTATCTCTATTTTTTTCTTCTTTTTACTAACGCGTAGTTTAATTCTAGACTTAAATTTATTTCCAGATATTTATTCACGATTGTTTTCTATTGCCATCGAATATTTTCACGATTGCTGGTTATTCCCATGTTTATTCCCATTATCTTTGTTGGTAAGGGCCCGCTAATAAAACTCGATTTTTATTCGATATCTTTTATTGCGGTTCGATGAAAGTCCAGTGACTGCGAGCTTTCGTAATTGCCTGTGGCAAATGTAAATCGATCGCTATTATGACGCCTATTATTCGGAGCAGAACCTATTGTTCATAACAAGAGAATTATTTTCTTTTGTAATAATTCGAATGATCCGAAGGTCGGTGCTCGCTTCTTGTTTAAATTGCTTATCGAGATTTAACAAGGTCCGTTTAATATGCTCGATGAATGTTTCTAATTTCGATATATATAAATTAATTCTGATAATTTTGTAACTGTTTCTCGCCGCGAAAGATCCTTGCAAATGTATTAGAAAAAATTGCTTGTAAAAGTGAAATAAGCGAAAGAATGTTTATGAATGAATAATCACCGCAGATGCGTTCCGGCGAATAAATAATTCATATTATCATTCGGAGATAAATTTATTCGAGGTTGAAGCGATCCGAAGAAGGACGTTATTTATTAGCGTAACTAGTCAATGTTTAGAAGCTGTTTAAAAGATAATATTTTATCGTTACACGTATAGAAAATATATTCGCGAGCCTGTTTTACCAGTAGACAAATTTTTTTTCCCTTCATTCAGTCGGGTTCACTGCTTCTTGACTTTGTACCGTAAGAAAGAACATGCCGGTAGATGTAAACACGAGACGTGCATCGGGATGAGTAAAGTGTGTCATGTTTGTTAAAGAAATATGTACAGTAACCTTTTGCGTGATCCATGAACTTTCATCAAACATTTACGGACCTCTTCGACGGGTGAAAGTTGAGGAAAAAAAAGGCGTACTTATGGAAATATATACATTTCTTCGGACCCCTAGCGAAAAGAGAAAGTAATGATATATTGTCTAAGAAACTGTTCATTGACGCGTGTATATAAATCTACCCTAGCTTGAAATATGGAGTTCCACGTCGTTTTCCACGTTGCACATTTTTCGTGGCTGTTCCTTTTTCCACCGGTTATGTCAATTATTATCTGTTCTCCTATTACGTCCCGCTGCACCCGGTACAATTCACCTATTTACAAAGAGTCAAATTCGTGAACAGGTTATACTTACGAAAGCCAGTGACCAGCGATCTGGCCAGTTTATCTATGCAGATAATAAACACGTTAACACTAAAACCACCGACCTGTAATGCGTAACTAAATATACTATAGTGCGCGATGGAACGATAGCACACCATGCGATTTTCCGTGTTTCTTGCCACCGATGCAATGCATGCAAATTTTATACGTGTGTTCGTATTCTTTTCTTAACGATATAGAAGATTAATCGCAATTCGTACTTTCCTTTTTCTTTTCTTCTGCGAAAACGTGATCTGTTTGCGTGAAAGCTGGATGCGATAGAGAGGAAGTATAAATTTTCCTCTTTGAAAATGAGATTATTTTATATATTCTTGTATATTAGATGTTAATCTGACTGTAGAAATTGTGTAAAATATCATTCGAGCTTAGGAGATAAACGAAAAGAAAAAGAAAGAAAATATAGACTCTTGTTATGTTTGCCAAAATATTTCAAGAATAGTAATTGTTTCTCGATATTTTTTATTAAGGGCATGATGTAGCATTAACTTTACTCTATTCGAGCAAAATTTGATGTATGATCATATGAATTTTCTGGGCTAAATATATCGCTTTGAAGTACTCGAGAAACACTGGAAATTATAGGGTGTGTTATCGCATAAATTGATGTATATCTGAATATAGTTCAATGGGTTAACTTTGCAATTGCAAAAATAAAACATCCGAGATCAGTCAAAATGACTGATTCGATAATTCCAACATTATCTTCTTGCACATCGAGAATTATTTCTATTCCATCGACCAGCAATTCTAATATAATGTTACATATCACAGAACTATATGGAATATTTGATTATAAACTCATTTTACTAGCACCAGAAAAACGTGAATCGATTTTGCATCAACTTACACTAACCCCTTGTATCCTACGAATATTTCAATTCAATTTCGTCAAACTTTCGCAGTGGAAATCTTTTTAAAATTAAAAATTCTAATGGAAATAAGATCGTAAGTCAAATGGTAGACTATTAAAATCGCAGTGGCGCTATTAGAGCGCGAAATTTGAAAGTGTCCGGTTTTCCTCGTCGAAGCGTTGATCCAACGAGTTTGCACGTTTCCTCGTTTCAACGTAGAAGTAGAAGTGGTGAAAAAAATCGAGCATTGTTTATTTAGATGATATCTCGTTCGATTTGAATTCACGTCGATGTTTTTCCGCTCTCGATCTATGCATAATGCATGCTAATGATTATTCGGGATACCAATGCGTTCGACAATCTTAATCGCGCAACGCAAAGTTGGCATTATTCCATTCTGGTGATTTGTCACTAGCGAGAGTTGATACCGGTAGTGCGAATAGACGATTCATGTAAATCCGCGAACCGAGCGGTTTTCATATTATTCTAATTGGCAAACTTTGACTTCTACTTGGAATTTATGAACACTCTTCTTGCCGCGGTGCACGCGTATAAATCCTGTCGCTCGGCGATGATTTATCGCGCGTACTCTTCTTATACTTGCATTTGTTAAACTCGTTCCGTTAAAGTAGCGGTGTTAACGGTACCGACTCGTCGATTAACCAGTTTTCCCAATCTTTCCCGACATCCATCGATTTACCTTTTAACCTCAAACGTGCATCGAGTTTTACGAGTGGCGCAGTCCTCGGACTCTGGACATCATTGCGATACGTGAAATTGAAAATTTCTGTTACATCGAATCCGGATAAAGTTTAATACGCGGCAGATTTTTATTACAGCAACATTCTCGCGGTGTCCGTTTAGTTAAATTTCTATTTTTGTTGTATAAAATCATTATTTCGAAGCGAAGTTTATAACAACGAGAATTTCACCGGTAGGAGTATGTTACGATTCTATCGTGTTGTTAATTTTGCAACAGTTTAGTTTAAATTCGTGTTTTCGCCGCACCTAATTCCGCGAAAATTTAGTCGAATATTTTCCTTGCCCTAGGTTATTATTTCGCGACGAAGTTTGCGCTACCACCGATTTTTATAGTTGCGGTTATTTCCGCGATGTTAATTCCGGGAAAATGAAATTCCTGTTTATAATTAACAAAAATGTCACGGAACGAATATTTCCGTAACACCAATTCCACCTGAATTAATTTAAACTCGTGTTTTTATGACACTGAATTATCATTCCGCGAGTTTACTTCCATTCCTCTTTGCACTTCGCTAAATCATTACTTTCGACCGAATTTATTTTAAAGTTATTTCACATTAAAATAATCATTGGCGAAATAGCAAAACGTCGAGCAGACTTTGTATCTTGGTCAGAATTTTTTCAAAATCCGTAATATATTCCACGCGTTATACCATCATTTTGATAATCGATAAAAATTCGGACGCAGCACGCGTTCGAATCTTTTGCACGTTGGAGATCCAATCGATTCTTCGAGATCAGCCAACTCTCTCTGCACATCCTTAAGCACGGAGACGGAAATAATTTTTCTTAACGAACGTGCCCGGCTCAGCCGGATTACACGTCGCTTATTCGGTTGTCAAAGGCGGACGAGGATGCTCCTCTCCGGTCATTAATGTCATCAGGAACAGCTGATACCCGCAACACGGGTAGACTATTCATGCTAAAGCCGAGAATCGTGTAGGCAGGCTCGCGGAAGAGAAAGTGTCGGTTCTACGTTCATATATAACGTGGACGTCGAAGCACGCGGACATTCGCCAACGACGCCGACGTCGACGTCGACGACGCTCTTTCCCCCTTTCTCCGTCCCGTTCTGTCTAGACAAAACATTCACCTCCGCTTCTTCTCTTCTCTTTCTGGTCCCCGTGTTCCTGTTTCCCGGCCTCGATGCACGCCGAGAGCAAAGAGACCAGTCGAATATTCGGAATCGTGCCAAGTGGATATTTATACGGTAACGAGAATCCCCTGGCCGGACCAAACGCGATGGCCATATAGTTCTTTCTCGCTGCTGGTAGCCCTGAATTCTGGTAGCCCTCGCGACATCGCTTCCATTTCTCGTCCTCGCGATTAATTTCAATTAATAAGTTAATTGCGTCGCAGCAGAGTTATAATTATCCAGGAAGTCCGATTGACGTGGTTTGGGATAGGTTTGGATATATTGGATCGTGTATTTTTCGATAATTATGGCGAATTATATTTCACACAGAGAAATAAGTTGGGACCGTAGGGATCCAGCAGTCGAAACTATTCTACTATTTGATTTTAATATAGCTGCAGTTCTATTTCTTTAAGACTTATGATAAATAATGCATTGCATTCCATAACGTGTGTAAATTAGTTTTAGAGTTATAGTTTTATTTTATATATCTTATTCTTGTTAATAAATTGCGTTACTGCGATACCTATGGTGCATTCTAAATTATATCCTTTGCTTTTGTCGTTTGATTCGTGACTATACTCCAATTATGTGGGTTTTTTGTAGGTTGAGTCTATAGTTTGATATTGAAAATAATTGTTTAAGAAATTTTTCTGAATTAATTCCTCTATTTGCATTTTGTGTACCGCGAAGAAACTTATTCGCGATATTAAATCAGGGATTTATTTTATTTCCTTTCTATCCAAATTTTGGGCCTTACTTTTTAAAGATAAAGTACAATAACGATTAATCGAAATTAAATTCGTAATTTTTCGTGATCGAACAGGTGAGGTGAACGCATCGCGGATGGATGACGAGTTATCTCGCATTTCATACCGTATCATTAGGGGTTGTCGACGAGGTATCTCGCACCTGGTTCAGGAGCAGTTATAAAACACCGGTTACGATTAGCAATAAAATGGCCAGTGCAACGTGTTAAGCGGACGAAAGCGATATCCTAACGAGATGTCGTTAGCCTCTATCTTCTTATTTTCACCCTTCCGTTGTCTATTGTTCTCCATTCACGGTCCAGCCACCTAACCCTCTTCACACCCCTTTCGCGTTCCGTCTCCCTTTGTTTGCGCTCGCGTGTACCTCGCTAATTTGGAATTTCGACCGAAAATTCAGATAATCCCGGTATTCTCGTATTTCTCGAAATAAGTCCGAGGGCGAAATCGTTAGGTCCTCGGGCGAATTTCATAGCAGGGTATACGTACATCGGTAAAGTGCTTTCTTGCGTGTCGTTTTTTTTCTCCCTTCATTGAATAAGTATGAGGAGCCACTGTATCAATGCTGTTCGGTACCGCCGCGTTCCTCCCGGCTCTGCGTCGCTATCGATTTTCGAATAAATATTCCTATTTTCCTTTCCGCTATCCGGCTCCCTCTACCTAAGATCGTTATTCGTTTCCCGTATCTAATTATAATATTCATAATACGCGATGTTTCTCTATTTGTTGCGCCAGTGGCCCCGGGAAAAGTCGATATCACGGGGCAACCCGGCAAGTTTCACGCAGGATTACTCGACTAAGGAATAACTTCGTTTCGACCCTTCCCTCTGCTCTTTTCCCAACCAACCAGAGAATTTTATACGAGTCGAATTAACCCTTCTTCGGTATTTACCGTGACTCTTTACCGTAGAGCGTCATCTCGAATTAATTTTTAGGATACACCAGTGAGACGTTATTTAAATCACCGTTGTCCAGATTTCTATCTTTTGCTCTTCCAGAAACCAACGAATAAATAAAATCAACGAATTTGTTACTTATTCGAATGTAAACTCGCGATAAACTCGAACCAAACGTTTACGACTCGAATGATAATCTTGCTATGAAGGATAGGGTTAATTACCTGGATTAAAAAGCTGGCTCATCCCCGATCAAGTGTCCAACACCTAATATTCTTTTCACTTGCCGTCGTAGGTTGCATAACGCATTCAAAACTCGTGTTGCACGTCTGGCAGAAGCACGTTACTGCACATTTCCGCGAAAAGAATCCGTATCTCTTTCGTGCGCGTTGTCTTATCTGGTTCTTCATCTAGCCGGTACTCCGCGATAATTCCTCGTGCTTCCATTCCATTTTCTTTCGCTCGCATATCTTCTACCATCTGCCTGGAAAGTCTATCGTCTTTCTCCATCTCCCATCCGAATGTCTCATCCCGAGCGTCCGAGCCACCGATCTTCCACCGTCTTCGCGTCCTCGAGGTCTAAAAATTCGAACATCGATGTTCCAAAGTAAAGTACTCGCTCCGAGGGTTTCCATTCTCTCTCTCTCTCTCTTCGTGCACGAAGAGGCTCGCCGGCTACAATTTCCATTACGGACCAGTCTATCCAACTCGCTCGCTCTTGGACTCGAAGCGGTCAGGGGAAGAAGCCGAGGAAGCAAGGAGTACAGGGTCCGGTACTAGCAGAGCTCTGTCATCGGTTGCCAGAACGGTGGAGCGTGAAGGTAGAAGAACGGGCGGGAAGAGGCCATTACCCACGGAGAGTAAGAAACGGGCAGCGTGGGCCAGGTACACTCGACCCGAGAAATCCTCGTACACGTCCAACTACCGTCGAGTGGACCGAACAGCTTTATATTTCCTCCGCCGGCCCTCTTCTCGCGCGTTATTACGCAACGTATGTACGTACATGTGTAGGAATATGCAAAATGATAATTTAAACACGAATCCCCGGCGCGATTCCCCCGCGGCCACGGCCGGATATGCTCGAATGTCAGGCTCGAGCGTTTTCGCGACTTCCAGCCGCGCATAATCGTGTAACGTTCACGTACGCGGATATCGAGTGCTAAGTCGCGTAACATCGGATCGAGTGGATTTAGATCGGGAAACGTAACTTCTCCAAACGGCACTCGAATCGAACCTCTTAAGACGGTGTAAAGATCCTTCGTCTCGGATCTGGATCTGCTCGTCGTGATCAGATGTTCGGTGACGTCAGGATCCAACGATCGATAGAGGTGCGTCGCTGAAGCGTTGTAACAACGACGACCAAGCGATAAGGGATCTACAACTTTACACGCTACCCTCTGCTGGTTCTTTGCCAACTCTCGCGACTGCTTTCGGCTGGCATTGATTTACGAAAGATTCCGGTTTTCCAGCGGTGTTACTGATAGGTCGTGTGGGCGTAGTCGCGATCCAGACGTCGAGATTAGGATTACCGACGCGGCGTGTAACGAGCGAGTTTTCGCGCCGGATAATTACCGAGATATCGGGCAAAAGTAGCGCGATGGATAAGGTTTGGGTTACGAGATTTGGGACACGCTCTCCGAGTGCCCGATACCTTGCAGGGGTTGATGTATCGTGTTCGGATGAGAGTTAGTATGGCTGGATGAAGGATTGCCGGTCTGATTGGTCATAGTAATGGGACCACTTTCACCGTAACACGGTCGTTAAGGTAAGCGAGGTTTAGGGAGGTTGGAAAGGTTCGGAGTTAGCGATAAGTGACGCAAAGTTAAGATTGCATTTTAATGCGATTGTTCCTGGTTCTTATTCTTGTGGTCGTCAAAGTACATACTTTGAGACTTTCTAGGATGTCTAAATCTGTCCGTGGATCAATTTTTGTCAGTTTCTTTTGTCAGGGAGGATCACGTAACTATATTTGTCGCATACGAGCCGAGGTTTGAACACCTCTGTAATATAATGCTCCGACTTGAAGCGTATATATTCAAATTATGATTCAAGACCGTCCGAGACTGACAACTACGAGCCGGACTCCTTTTGGTCCGGGTCATGCATCTACGAGTTAGACTCGTAATGGCACGTTTTGACCCAGGTCATGCATTACAGTCGTAGCAGTACGTTTTAGTCCGAGTCATGCATCTACGAGTTAGCTTCATAGTGCCGTGTTTCGGTCCAGTTCATGCTCTACAAGTTAGACTAGTATCGGTTAAATGAGTTAAACGCGGAGATTCGAAGACGTCCAGTTAACCATCTTCACGCTTCTTATATCGTTCAAATAATTATCTTTGTCAGTTTCATTGTTAGTTTCATAGTTTCATTCATAAACTATATTTACGGTTACATTGTTCATAAACATAGGTCTCTGATACACCTTACTTTTAAGGTTACCTAATTTAAGTATTACGGGAGATATTAATTAAAATCTACAAATATTTGTTAGAAACAACTTTTATTGATAATTTAATCATGAAAAAAAAAAAAATTGAAAATCAATCTCAGCATTCTAGGTATAAACTACCGCGATGTTCCATACACATGCTGTAAGAGTTCTTTTAGTTGAGGGTGTATGATAGACGCGTGTTTATGAATCTAGGGTTAAGCGTCGTAGGTTCCAAATGGTTTAACATTGGTTTTTCTTTACAGTTTTATTGTTTGAAATTTCGTTAATTGAGTCTGGCTACCAAAGGAAGGAATTATTATTAATACATCCTAGGATTACGAGATAACCGATCCGTTACACGATCTTCGCCCGCAATCCTGATATCGTCTCCCGTTTCATAGATCTCCCCGAAAGAGCGCGTCAGAGTTACGATTAGAGCTCGGTATCGCTCGATAACGAACGGTCTTCCTCGAAATATCGAAATCCTTTGGCCAACGGGCGGTGATTAAGCGAGAAGAATCGGGTCTCGACTTTCACGTAGCTTTATCGCGCGTAATTGGCCACCGGATTCGTTTCACGAGTGTCGTGCGCCAGCTCAGCCAGACTTTCGCAAACGTGCTTTTACGTAATCCGTAATCCACGCGATTCGATCCGTTTCCACTGTATTTTCGCGCGCACGCTCGGTATCCGCTCGGTATCACTCGGGTATCCGCTTGGTATCCGCGGCCATGGAGCCGACGAACGTTAAACTTTTCTCCGACCACCTTGCAACCACCTACAACCCCTACTCCGACCTCTCGCACGCCCTCTTTCTCTCTTTCGCATTCCAACAGGTGCGAAACGCGTCACTGCACTCTCACGGAGAGGGAAGACGAGCTTTTATCACGTACAGGCAGACGCATAGGTTGTACGTGATGCCAGAGGGACGACTGTTCTTGCAAGGGTGAACAAATCCCTTCCTTTGTATCCGACGGCATGGAAAATTCCTGGGTAGTCGCTAATCCGGGGAATCGTTGCTTCTGGACGAACAATCTTCTCTGTAACTTGCTGGTCCCGGCATAGTTATGCGAGTACACGCGCCTCTGTGACTTTTGTCACGCGCTGTTTGAGAATGTTTCGAGAGTGCTCGGTAGTAGCCTACGGCACCGAGCTCTGAGCAGAGGTTAGGACGGTGACCGGCTGAATCGGGGTCGAAGGGAAGCTTTTTCCAAACCTGCTCTTTGCCAACTTTTCGCCCTCTCCTTCGCCTCTTTTCTCTTCCTATCCTTTCCGATATATCGATGCTGTTCCTCGGACCCTTGATCTTTCGGAGCAACTGGAGACTCGCTTCCCGTTGCGTCCGGGCTAAGATTTTCAGGATTTTTACTTAGCTCCGATGAATAGAGGGTGTTCTTAACGAGTCGCAGAGGTCGTGTCGTGTGTCGTAATAACGACGAGGTCGCCTCGTTCGTCTACTTGCGTGGTTTTATTACTCTTCGAGATATTTAACGTTTCGAAAGGTTTCTTTTGTCGTGGATGCTCGTGTTTCCCATTGCAATTTAGAATCGCGTCCCTCGAAGCCTTTTCAGTCTCTTGATTTAACAAGTTCGTGTTTTAACGTATTGACGATCTTCGTAGAAGTCCCGGCTCAACGCGAGGTTGTTTTCCAGTTATCTGAGAGTTTTTTTTAAATATATCATTACTCAAAGACAGCTGCTGAGACAGCTAAAAAAATTCTCGAATTATTTATACTCCGCGAACGAAGATTTAAATGCACGTGAAATTATTCAGGTGTTCATTTAAATATAGATTATATTAAATGAAATTATAAATACGAATTATATTAAATTTATTTTGTATTAAACGAAATAAAAGTTGCATTTAAACGTACAGAATGGTCGCGATTGTATTAATAATTCCTGTTATATACTTCTGTATTCGTATTTTAACGCTTTTATTTTATGTACATGTATTCCAGTGTAAAATAAAACTCGAATGTTTGCGTACATCATTTTTGAGCTTCCGCAGTTCTTTTTTTTACATTATGCTATATTGCACTAATTTTTCAGACACTTCGATGAAATTATACTGTCAATATATACACTCGTTTCAGGCACTGTTCCGTAAAACAACGATAAATAAACATTTGTCGATATTTCAGTTTTATAACCGTGAAGTACATACTTCGAATTATTCAGAGTTGCTCTCATACTAGCTCAAATAATTTTGTTGGTCCTTCAGTCTTCGATCTTCGTGTCCCACACTCTTTCGTGTCATTAACACTAGATTTACTGGCTATTTAAGTATACTTATTTCTACCAAGACCAGTCAGAATGGCTGATCTTTAGAAAAAGAGTTTAGTGGTGTTTCCAGTCTCTATTTACTTTTCAAAAATGACAAAAAAAGTTGAATAACATTAATTGTAATACAAAAATAGATTTATAGACATTATCAATTAATCAAACGCAAATTGAAGGAGTTACTCATCCACCGTAATGTAAGCTCCGGATTGGAAGCAATTGCATTTATTTTCAATAAATTTGTTCCAAACTGTTGAACTAAAACCCGAAAAAAGACATTGCATAACATTGCAGCACTTATTAATTGTTGTAACTGCCCCTATGTCATTTCATCGTATAGAAACATGCAACAGTCATGATGACTAGTACTGGTATAAGTGTCAATAACAAAAAGTATATTTGTTACGAATACATATAAAATAATCTAAATTTCATAAAACTGATTCTTTAGTTATAGCTGCAAAAGTCGTAATATCATTTCGAAAGGAAAATGTTACACGCAGTAGGAATTTTCAATTGAAATTGCAAAACTAGTCATTTTGACTGGTCTGGTAAATCTAGTGTTAAACACGTGCAGTTGCTTTCGGCAAAATTGATATAAATTTGTATATAGACAGAACACAGACACGGTATAGCTGTTTGTTGTATTTAGTTGTATTTAATTTCTTTGTATCGGTTTAATCGTTATGAAATATATTTACGTTTTATTTAGACACGCATCGCAGATCTAGCATCGTCTAGTTCCAGCGTTAAGCCGAACTTTTGGGTCTGGTTTGGATCACGTTTCGCGCAGTCGAAGTTAGCATCGTTCGTTTCTATAATCGCCTCGTAAAATTCCCGATTATGACATCGATGGAGACGTAAATTAACGTAGTCCTCGGCCGTTGACGCCAGCGACACGCCGAGAGGTACACGAGTCGTCCTTTAAACCGCTAACCCATCCCTGAACTTTGCGCGCGCGCGCGATTCTCTGTGAATCGCTGGTATACACAGCGCGTACAACTCAAATCGAGCACGAGTTTACAGAACCATTCTGAACGTTCAACAAATTTCAGACGCGTTTACCTAATTTCATAATTCGAAACGTTAACTTTGCCAACAGCCTGACTCGCGACGCGTTGCTTCTTGCGACGCCTGTTCTCTGTGCCTTGGTATTTTGAGACTGAACCTCCTGCGGATAGTTACACGACTGTTCTTATCCCTTCACCAGCACGATCGCGCGAGTACGATCAAGAAATTCGTGCAAATAATACCTCGTAAACAGTAGGACACGCGTAATAAGAAAAAATTCCATGATTACAGCCGTAAACGCGATACAGTATATTCGCGGTGCATTTATTGCAGATACAAAGTGCGGTGGCGCTAGTGAGTTAATATAAAATTGTCTTAAGGCTAAAAAAAAAAGGATTAAATTCTACTTTCAATAGTATCGTTTTCATCGCTCGATTTTGCAAGATTCTTCTCTTTAGCTCAATAATCACTAATACTATTAGATCATCTCATATGTTTATGCCGGTTTTTACTCTTCTATTTAAAATCATATGTATCGAATAAACCTTTAAATATTGAGAAAAAATGTAGTCGCCCTTTTGTTCTACAACTTCTTCCTATTTCATTGACAAAGACGTTATCTTATCGATATAGTTTATAAAATGCGACGAAAAATGTAAATAGGAATGAACGTGTGGGATGAATTATTTCAAATTTCTAATTGAAATAAAAATTTGAAATAAAAGAAGATTCCTCACAACACGATAACCATTAATATCACTAGACCCTAAATTTCCTATTAAAATAGAAATTTTGAATCAATCGCGACATTCTTCTAACTAAAGTTCTAACAAACGTTAAAATTTCTTTATCCAAAATAATTCTGATAAGAGTTCGAATCCTTCTACTCAGTTCTCAAGTTTTCGATTAGAACGAAATATTGCAAATAATCAATTTTCTTTCCTTCTATCTCGACCCAAAATACCAATCCACTCGAATCCTTCGACTCTGGTATCGGCGACGTAGCTCGTATTCGCTCTCGAAGCCTCTCATCCTGCAGACACCCGGTCTCTGATGACCAGGCCTCATTGTCGGTAATTTATGTCGGGGACTGTACACGGGCGAACGGTTAGCCTTGAAGTTTACTATGCCCGGGGACCCGGCTGATGCCTTCCACCATCTCGTGGACGTCGGTCGTGAGCCAGCCGCGTGGTACATCGGCTCTGACCATCGTCTCATCGCGCATCCACGCGTTCCGCTTAATCTTTCACCGTGCTCTGTCGTATTATGAAATTTTTCGGATCTCTCGCGATTTATGAAATTCCCCGCAACGGACCCAGAAAACGCGGCCATGCTCGCCGCCGGATTCCCTGCCCGCGGTTCGCAGATGAATTCCTTCGCGAATATTTACTTTGCCGGTGTGGATGAGCAGATTTGCTCAAACACCGCGGTAATATAGTTATCCGTTTCGGTTAGCTGGTTTAATTTTGTTAAGTTTGAGTTAGGAACAATGGCGGAGCGTGTTGGAATTCGAATTGGGTTTTCGTTCCCGGCTGCGAGGAATCACTCGTTAATTCTCGGATACCGGCACACCTGTGCACGTTTTTAAGATTATCATTAGCATAAGCGAGAAAAGAATTAGAATCACAGCTATTCGCCATAGAATACCTCAACGATAATACAAAAAATCTCGTTTATTTTGGTTTATTCTACTTTATTAATCACTGCTTCGAAATTATTGTTTCGTTAAACAAGGATTCTTCTGAGAATAATCTCAAAGACGATCGATGTTTCAACATTTTTTCTCATAGAGAAATTTTAGGTTTAATTGGTTTCCATTAAATATTGGAAATTTTTAATTTAATTAATTTACAACTTTTTTAGAAAAATTATTGAAGAAATATTATTGAAAGGAAATATTCCCAAAAACTAGAATTGGGAAATATTCGTATCGCAATAACATAAAACTGCTTTCAATAAAATATCCAAAAATTCGTGTCTTTATTCTAATTAATTAATATTGCCCCTTCGCACCCGAGAGGTGACTAACCGATTAATAGAATATCGAGGATCAGCTGCGAATATTAAGCTTAGGATAACACAGCGATATCTGGAATATATTTGCAAAACAACTACACGGAATAGCTCACGTACAATTTCCTCTGATAGCATAGCAAAAATACGAAATACCCGAACCGACAATCCTGCGAGCGCAGAGAGAGAGATTTACAAGCGTTTCGAGGCAAGACTATAACTGGCCATCGTAATTACACAGATTTGGAGTTTCGACCGTTCAAGAATTATGTTGAAAGTCCTATTAATAACGCATTAATCCCCGGATTAATCTGTGATTTACGAATCAGCCGAAAGCACCTATGGATCAACGCGGTGTTTACCGAGGATGCTTTATTACGTTGCTTTATCTCGGAACAGGTAACTTCGTTACATCCAGCAGAAGTTAGGCAAACGGTGATTTTTCTACCGTCGTTTATTTACGTCACCGGGCAAACACATATGTTAACGAGTATCTATATCCATTGTCTAGCTGGATATGTGTTACGAAGCAGCGTGTACCATCACTTTGCACGTCTCGAGCTCGAGTATGGATGTTCAGATCAGCCACGTTGTTCAGCTACGACGTAAGATAGGTATTGATCCATGGCGTGGATATGCAATGTCTACGTATATATACAGAGGCCGACACTCCTGTATTTTTCTTCGGGCTTCCTCGAGTAGCATTTAATTTTAAAGAGGAAGATCCATTGTTAGGTAAAGATGGAATTTCAGAGGGAATCTTCGGCGATGCCCGAGCCTCGCCGAGAGCTGGTCAGTCAACCTCTATTTCTCCTGGTTTTTCGAGTTCTCCATTTTTAAAATCGTATCCGTCCGTCGAATCGACTGGCCGTGTCGATTCCTTGTCTTGCCATTTAATTTCGAGGCGTCGGATCGAAATCGAGTGTCTGTTTATTTCTTATTAACGGCTTCGACGCGGCGCCAGTCCGCTGGGACTGGCAGTGAACTTTGGCAGCGCCGAGATTAAAAAATAAACGTTATAACGTGCTTAAAAAAAAGTTCCCCAGCCAATTTTCTCTGCCATTATACTGTCGCTCTCGGTGGGCAATGGTCGCGTCATTCTCGTACCCGAAATCAGAGGTTAACGCCGTTGCGCGTTAACGGGAAGAACCCTGAGGCACAGAGGTGTGAAATGAAGCGTATCGAAATGAAAAATAATGTACAACGATTACCGAAGTAGTTACGAGTTTGGAATAATGGAATAACGCTAGGCCGAGAGCGCCCGGTGAAAAAGTGAATGGAATCACGGTGATAATTAGAGGCGGTAAGCAGAAGATTATTTATTAATTCGTTGCACGATGTAAAGAGGATGAAACGGATGGTGTCGTTTCTCAGTGCAGTTTGCAACTTGGTTTCTCTTCTCTGTCGTACTTTCTTCGCGTGAAAAATGCAGGTTTCAAAATTATGCGACCAAGCGGAGCGTTCATAGTCAGTTTTGCTGGAGAAATTTGTCCGCGAGTCGGAGTCGTGGAATTAGGGGTTAATTAGGGGTTTGTTCGGCGAAACGTCGAATTATCTTCGAACGTTTAAATTCATTTTCGCTAAATTAACAGTAAACGTACCAAGTCAAATGACCCCTTTTGAAAATTTACTTTAAATTCATACATTTATCGTTATTTCTATCGGTCAGTTGACTTTCTGTAAATTCTTATATCATCCGGTTATACAATTGCTGGATTTCTGGTTTTCTCGTAGCTTATTTTTTATCGAGAAAAATTCATCATCTACCGTACGTACCACTGTGGGTCATTTAATCTCATACGAAGCTTAGTATTTTTCAGCAATTATCCAACTGGAACCTTAGTTCTAAATTCAGATACGCTTCTCAAATCACTCTTTTTCACTGCAACCCTGGACATGTCTACACATCTAGTTGGAAAGAATTCGACAAATAAACGAAGCAAATTCAGGTGAAGAAGATTCAATATCAGAAGATGATCGAAGTGAGAGTCAAAATGATTTTCCAGACAATGAGGAAACACAGGGTGATAATGTAGTTGCCGATGAAATTCGGTATTTTTTGAATCTCCGTAGACGACAGAAGCGCCAAAGATTTTTGTCGAATTCTGAAAGCAATAGTGAACAGGATTTTGAAAACACTATCACGGCTCTTGATGGAACTCTTTGGCAGCGAATCCGAAAAGCGCCGGAAATCGGAAGACCATTCATTTACTTTCAGTGAAAATGTGTGTTTAATTTTATACGAAATCAGAAATGATGTTGCAAATTATTTTCTTTAGTAAGTAAAGAACTTTTTAAGAAAAATCGAAGTTTATTTCATAAAGGGTTAAATGACCCCCTATGGTAAGATTCGGTATAAAAAAATGCCGGTGATGAAAATGTCACGTTAATTGGTCTATCCAGTATACCCATTTCGTTCGCGAGGAAATTATGCAAAAATTGCAGGATTTGCACAGACCTCGCGTGAATTAAAACACATTGAGTATAATTTTAATCGCATGACAAATGTGTACAGCTCATCGTCGCGTACTTTGACATGAAAAACTCTTGACGTGTTAGAACCACCATTGTAGCACAAGGGGTTAACACTGGAACCACCGACACGTAACGTGTACCTAAATATAGTACACATAGATAACATTAATCAAAGTTGTGCGATGAAAATAAATACGTATATATAATTACGTTATCTTAATAAGAGCCTGTATCAACTTCAGAATTAATTTCTCCATCGATCTCGGTCAAGCAACATTTTTTTTCACGATAGAAAGCATAAGATTTTTAAATCATTAGAAATTTTTACGAGTTTAGTCATTTCGGTAAGAAAAGTAGCTAAGTATTTCTGTTGAAATTAATTTCAACGTTTATTTCGCTAGTGAAAATTCCTATTGCAGAATGAAAAGTCCAAAATCAGTCTTCTTGTGCCATTCGATGACTTTTCTTGATAAAAGGAAATAAAAGGAGACGCCGAAAACGTTCGAAGGAGGCCGCTATTCGTTCAATTTTGCAAATTAAACGAAAGTCACGGATTCCGTTTTATCGTTACGAATTCACCTTGTTTTTAATTAAACGCGGCACGTACTTGTTATCGATGTACATTCAGAGCAATCTTCGTTATTGTATTTTTATTAACGACTCGCGCAGATAAGCTGGTGTCTGAGCGGGAAGGTATCGTGCTTTATGCGAAAACACATTAGCGACAAATAATATCGCGCTGAGTCAAAGGAATGATTAAACGCAGGATGTTTATGTTGGAAATAATTCACGTAAAATGGCTGCGGCGTCTCTGTATTAAAGCACTAAGCATCCCGGCGTTTATTTGAGCGTATAAATTGTACCTACAGCTTTTGTCCAAGGTGTTTCCTTAACGTGTTACATGGTACTGAGAACATTACGAAATTCAAGACGAATTTCCGTTTATAGCCTCGTTTAGATCTTTAACGATTAATTCTCTGCCTTGCCCGAAATTAATCGGATAAATTAGAGAAACGAGCGAACGAGACATCGCGGATGAAAATTCGACGAAATAGCCGATACGACGTTTGCACGTTAGTCTAGTGCTTTTTACGGGTCTAGTTACTTTCTAGTTTCTTAAAGAAATATAGGAGCGACGCGTGATATCGGCGTGGTTGCGAAATTTTCGATAAATTTTGTCCGTTGAATCGTTAATGACTAATTATGAGCTTACTCCGAAGCGTTGATGATTAATTAGGCAAGCTGAAAGAATAAAGGAACGAGTTCTCGTGGATAAAGAGGTATTCTATACAGCGATTGCGAAATAGATCCTTAGAGAGTGGCTAGTGCATTTTTATAGTCCTAGTTACTTCTTGGTTCTTCAAAAGAATATTGAAATGTCGCGTGGTACCGTCGAGGTTACGAAATTTTCGATAAATTTTCTACCAGCCATCGAATCGTTAATGACTAATTAGGAAACCGTCTCTGTATCGTTAACGATTCATTAAGTAATCCAGAAGAATAAATGAATAAAGTACGGCGGATAAAGAGGTGTTCGATATAAAGATTGCTCAATCGACTTTTACGGAGTGTCTAGTGCATTTTTATAGGCCTAGTTACTTCTCTGTTTCTCAAAGGGACACAAAAGTACCGTGTAACGCGGAGATAATAAAATTTCAGCCGAATTTTTCCACGAACTCGCTACGTCGATTTTTATTAACATTTATTAAACCTCCGAATCGGTGAAAATTAATTAAGCAATTTAGACAAACAAACGAATAGAATATCGCGACGATTGCTCAACTAATTCTTATATGGAGTCGAATGCAGTTTTATAGGCCTAGTGACTTTTCAGTTTCTGTTTTTAAAGACACGTAGGAATATCGACTGTCGTTGAGAAAATTGCAAAATTCCACGCTAGTCTTGTGTCATCCTCTAATCCATTTATATCAATTTTCTTTCCGCCGACCTTCTTCGAATCGATAAAAATTAATTAAATAATTCAAAAAAATAAACGTTCGAGATATCGAGGTATAGAGATCGGCCTAGCAATTACTCATCCAACACTTGCACATCGTTCGCGGCATTTTTCCACCTTTAGTTACATGCTAGACTATTAAACGTACATAGGAGACCAACCTCCCTCCGGGATGGAAAATGTAAACGTAGAATCGAATACTTTGTACGCTCATCTTCGAGCCCATAATAAAGACGGTATAATAAACGTACATCGACGATATAATATCGTCATATAAATTGATCCCAAAGGAAATTCAATTCCGCTAACAGGTTTCCTCTCCTAAACCGAGTCACTTCAGCAGAAAGAACTTCTCGTGCCTTCGATAACTCGTAAAGTAATTGACCGTGCATACTTAAATTACGAAGGGCGAGTCACATTTTAACAAAGAACACCTTGCTTACCAGCCGAACAGATCTATACGAACGATCTTCCGATAGTTCCCCTTTCTAATCGTTGTTACACGCATGATTCCTCGTATTTCATCCCCGAAATCTTGGAAGCACACCTGCACGCGAGGTTACCGTACTCGGGTTGGTTAAAAAGGGTTTCGAGCGAAATAGTCTGGTTCGACATTAATTTTGATATATTTAATTTTAGAGTTATCGAATAACGTGCCAGCCAAAGTTACTTGTCCTGAATATTTGATTTTTGCTGTTTCCGAAAACGTGCGACTGCTTTTGTTAGTTTCAGTACCGATATTTTATTCAGATAGAAACCGGATAGTGATCGCACATACGTATTTATCTCCGTCACGTCAGTGCGATTAGGTGTTGTTATCCTTGTGTAGTATATTTAACTGCTGTAAATCGATAGTTAAATAAGGATCTTCGTTCGTTGGTTGTAACGTTTTCCAGTCCTTTTCTGGTTATTCCTATTGGCTAAGTCTCTAATTTTTATGAAGCTTGCAATTAGTAGAATAGTCAATTCGCGACGAAGAACTGTCTGGTTCCTCATTTGCGAAAATTCTGCAATTAATTGGTTTAATTAACCCTCTCGCCTACGATATCGGGCGAGACTCGTGGTAAGGAAATCGGGCCGAACTTGACTTGCACGGGTGAGAGCCGTGGTAGATGGGGACCAACGTAAACAACACGGGTCAGTAAGTAAATTTCCATCCCTGTCTTTTGTCTCAGTCGTGTGTTATTCTTCTACGAACTAGCACGACATGGCACCGCGTGTGACCGATTTCATCGCAAGTTCGATAGTTTTCGAACGAGAGTTTGGTTAGTAATATTTATTTTACATCCTTGCAATTTTGCCAGTGTTCTACGAAAAATATAGAGAGGTAGGATGGAAAGCTAGTGATTTACGTATCTAGAAAAATAATAATTTATTAGACTCGTGGTTAATTTTCCTCGATGTCTTTGTCTCGAGTTCGTATTATTCTTGAATTTGCTCGAATTATGGTTAACCCCTTGGCCTATAACCACGAGTGAGACTCGTGGTAAAGAATTTGTGGCATCAATTGATCACGATTATGCCCTAGGCGTCTAATAAATACTATTTATCGCCAAACGTTGTTTATTTTTTCACAATTCTTTTTGTAGCCCCGAAATATACACGTCACAAGAATTATACATTTTGCTCCAGTTTTCTCCGCGACCGAACTTCTTGTCTATTATGGCTCGTACAATCGGCAGATTGCGTGTAGGCTAAAGGGTTAATTATGGAATTTAAATCGTAGGGCAAGTGGTTCAACACTGAACGAACAGATGTATACAATTCGATAGAAGCCAAAAATCGCTATAATTCGCCGTAAAACTATAGTCTTTGTCTCTGAAATACCCACGTGTGTATAAAGACACCTGTCAGGTCGCCATAGGTTGTTTTTTTACGACTCAACCCGTAAAAATCATCAGGAGAACGATCGCGAATCGAGCTAATCTATTAGGTTTGTGCAGTTGAAATGTCGGATTTTTAAGTGAATATATAAAACT
>NIJG01000051.1:848593-866531 GCA_002201625.1 Euglossa dilemma | reverse complement strand
CGATCATTAACTGTATTCTCCTCAAACGCTTGGTTTACGTTGCGTGCAGCTTTTGCAGCATTATTACCAAGTTTATACTCGTACAAAAAAATTATACGAATATCGTTTAGATTCATATCGGAACAAAATTCAAATGAAATAACAAAAGGGAATACTTTCGAGAAAATCTCCTTTGTTGAAATATGACTCTGGCAATGGACAGTACGACTATAAACGAGGTTATGCCAAAACCAAAAGTATAACGAAAACAGGAAGACAAACGTTCGCGTGTAAAAAAATCCGACATTTCATATGCACCAACCTAATACATACGTTATATATCCGTCGTTAAAGGATCATTTAAAATTTATAAAATTTATTTTTTGACATATACGATACGTGTTATTTCGTCTATAATTACTATTATTAACGTTGCACTTAATGTCGCGATTGGGTGCAATTATGCAGCGCATTTATGAGAATAAACTAGATAACTTCTTCTTTCAAGTTCCCCTTGTAGTAACAAAGTGACGAGGGACCTAGATTCTAGTAAAGCTCTTTAGGCGTAGGTCGTACTGCTTTGAAGTTAGATAATTAAGTATTATGCCGTGCGATAGTATTGTTTCTCTGACAAAGTTCTTCTTTTCCTACCGACTACGATAATGCCCGTGATTTTTTCATTAGATCGACTTTGCCATTTATTCTAACGCGTAAGCAGCAATTTCCTCGAGTTAAGATTTAAACGAGAAATTCCTCGTTATTCCCCATTCTTACGACGATATTCTTATCTTTACCATTTTACTCGGAAAATTCCTTTACCATAAGAAAATAGCAATTCAGGGACTCCTAATAGACTATAAATAAGAAATAAAATTGCTTCGCCAATATTTATATCCATAATTTATAATTTAAAACACGTTTTCTCTCAGCTTCGACCATTATCCAAAAATTCGATCTTTGCAAACAGAATAATTCGATTTAACAATCATCTAACTAATTCCTTCATCGTTTACATAATTTCTCGATTATCTTGAACCAATTATTTACAAATACGTATTTCACCCATATTTATAATCAATCGAAATCTCTGGTTTGAAAAATCGCCAGTAAGCACGGCGAAAGATGGAAAATTTTATTCCGAACGAACAGAATAATTCGCATCATTCGAATCGTGCCAAATAACGATGCAACCGTCGCACTAATTACACGTTTTATCGCATAAATTTTCGCAAGCGGTTTGACGTGTCGCGCGGTGATTTTTCTCTGCAGAAATAAATAACCACTAATTTCGTATATTTCCATCTTTTCCACAGGAATGACGATCGGAGCGGCGATGACGAGGATTGAAAGCTACCGCTGATTCATTGGATACCCTGCAGGGCCACTCGCTTCCAAAATGAGCACGTCGCTGCGAATTTTGGCGCTAATCAGCTTAGCTGCGCAGAACGTGGCTTGGCCGCAAGATCCCGTTCCTAGGCTGCATGTCAAACATCGTGAGTAATACTCCTTGCACGAGCATTGTTAACACATTGATTCCCTCGTAACTGGGAAACAATTACGATTATCTCTAGCGTCTGCAGTTAGCTTTCGCTTGAAACGAAAGGTTCCCTCGTGTCGGTATTGAAATAAATTCACCCACGCGACCAAACTATTCCCGATGATTCCCGGTTATATCACAGTCACAGAGGCGTGACTAATTTCTTACATAACGCGCGTGAAATAATTTTCAATATTATGCATATACAAAATTCGAGGAGTTTTAATATCGCAAAAAAAAATCGCCAACGATGTTACACGCGCGGAGCGTAATTATTTTTGCACGTGCGTATGAAAGGGTTTTAAACATTTCGTAGGATTAAAAAATTTTTTAATTACGCAAAAAAGAGAGAGGATTACAGACGAGGAAGAATATTCAAAAATTCGCGAATAATATCCGAGAAGAAACGTAACTATTTTCATACACGCGCGTGTACGGTAATTTTTAACATCACGCGTAATTAAGAATATTAAAAGAATTTTTCCACGGTATTTCGCGTGGTATGAATTTAATAATATTTAGTAATATCGGTAATATAACGTTAAGGAAATTATTATTACGATTCATCGGGATTTACACGATTTCGCGAATTTTTGAATCTTTCAATTGATTTTTGTTTGAAACGAAAGAGAAAAGGAGGTACGGGCTGCATGTTTTGTTTCAAATTAATACACTTTTCTTATCGTCGATTTGGATCGCTGAATTATGCATTCCATTGTTTAAACTTAGACATTCAGCGATTGGTGCGAACACGCGTAAAATATTCATTCGAGAGATTGAATTGTCCGTTTTGTCTATTCCGTTACTCGATGTACGAGTGCAGTGTGCGCGGGAAATTAATTTCTTTATCCCTCTGACGAGTTATTTCGCGCTCTTTCCCACGGATGGTCATTGTTCTCGATTTTAAAAATCATTTTCCCGCGGAAAAGGGAGCCCGCGACATATTTCAAAGACACGAAGACTCTCGTGCATAAATATCGGATCTTTTAAGAAAAAACGGAGTCTGCAGTGCTATTAGGAAATTTTTCGGGTCTTCAAAAATTATTGTTCGACAAATCTCGTTAGACCATGAGGAAATATTACGACAATGGCTTCCACAATTTCGTGGAATGAAAAATACGTTCGCGAGATATTTCGATTACCTTGAAACAATTTTGGAATTTCCATCTTTGTGCTCAATTATTTTATTTCCGATCGTTTAACTGCAATAAATAATTTTCCGAGTCAAGTTTAAAGTTTATTTCCCTTCGAAATTCCGGTTATATGGAAATGCAATAATTGTTACATTTGTGAACGATAAAAATACATTTTTTGCTCGCACGATCTTAGCTTCTCTATTGTATTTCTTAATATTCATTTTTATACATATTGCAAATAATTTTGCAAGCCGAATATTCACATTCTCTTCGTTTTAATCCATATATCGTGTATATGCAAAATCCATTAGGTTTTATCTAGCCTGATTCGTAATTCGCTATGATATTTTTCTAAATTTAAATCACGCTTATCGACTCCGTGCTGGTAATCCAAAATTGCTAGAAGTTTGTTCTAATCGTCACGAATCTTTCAAGATTATTCGAGATTCTCCCACGCGAAACTACCTTCACGATTCGACATACGTTTTGTAATTTATACCTCCGGGGAATTACAATAATCGCCTGGTCGGTGAATATTCAACCATCCGTTCCACATTTTTCCAACCTCGCGGAAACGACACATGCAAGGAGTCCGATTCAAATTACAAATTCTAATTGCATCGCTATGACGAACGTTCTTCGCACGTGTGTAGATTCCGCGAGGAAAATCGAGAGCTGTCTCGTTCGATTCGTAATTGTTTAATCGCCGAAAAGAGAGAGAAAAAAAAGCGGGTAAAAGAAATTGAAAAGAAATTAGGAATAAAAGTGAAATTAAGGGGAACGAAGAAGATTGGATTATATGGAATCCAGGGGGTGAGAGATATTTCGACAGCCGGGTTTTTTATCGTCAGTCGATGATAATGCGCGGGTAAATTCGCCTTTGAATTTAATGAAACAGCGTCGTACCCGGCGCTATTTTATAGATGTATCGAATTATTAAATTGGCCCCTGCCGACGTGTTGGAATATATGTATATGGGTATTAAATTAAGATTAATCAAGTTAATCGATCGAGAGCCGTGGCAAGCTGGGCCGCATTTCACGCGACCGCGCGTTCATTTTACGTCATTAACTGCGATGCCCGTGCAGTAATCGCGCCTCGCGTTTCTGCTCTTTCCATTTTTTTATCCAGCCACTCGTATCGCGAGATGACTGATCTTTACCTGTATTAACCATTAGGATCAACGCTGAGATTTCAATCGGAATCTCGATCTCACGCGGTGTTTACGATGTAGGTGTCTTAATGCTAATGACAGCTATAGTCGTTCAGTCATTCACGTTTCGGGTATGTAACGGTGGTTATAGTTGATTAATGTTCGACATACGCGCTATACCATTGGTGACTGTGGTCAATCAATGTTTGACACTCGTGCTATACCAGTGGTGACTGTAGGTAATCAACGTGTGATGGCTATACTGCCGTCTGTGACCAGTGTGTGGTATACTAATGGTGACTATAGTCAACTAACCTCTGATACTGATGCTATATTAATGGTGACTATAATCTATTAACACTAGATTTACGGGGGTTTCTTGTATATATATTTCTACGGACATCCGTTAAATTTAGGGTAAAGAAAATCAGATATTTTCTTTAGAAAATAAACGATAGGTTTAATTTAAAAACAATTGCAATATTAACAGACTCGATATAAATTAATTAAATCTGTTAATATCGTATAATTGAAACAAACCATCCGTCAAATTGACGGGTCCCGTAAATCTTGTGTTAACACGTGACATTAGCGATATACCAGTGATGGTGAACCTATAATCCATGATTTGATTTTTATAACGAACAAAATTTAATCCACTTTTCAAGAAGGTTCTTCATTACTGTGCTATTTTTTTAACATACGTTTATTGTGCACATTACAAAAATATTTGTACATATAAAAAGAACCCAAAACGTACAAAAGGTTTACAAAGGAAAATTTAGCCTACGAGATCGATGGCTCCAGATCGATGGCTCGCGATCTTAGAACTAAACTTATACTACCGCGCTTATCGCTATATGATAATATACACTTAAGAGCTATCTTATTTTAGTCGCGATTTTGCTTGTATATAGAAAGGCACGAGAAAACTATACTGCTTATGGCTTTAGATGGAAAAGGGTCGAAGGGGTATGACTAGAATAAATAAATAAATAGGAGGGAAGGGAGAAAACGAGAAAAGGAGGAGTGCGTATATATCTTTATTCATTACAAGATTACAGTGTATAAAAACTTATGCTATATACGCAATCTGAAAAATTATAAAAGAAATGTGGTCATAATAGTAAAACTAAGGGTAGGGAGAAAAAAGACGTTGTTTGTAAATTGTTTATTAGTACGCCATCACTGTGCTATACTAATGGTGACAGAGATATCTCGTAGTGGATTGTGATTGGTCACGGAATAAATTTATAGTCGTTTGAGTTGGGAAACCAAGTATTAGGTCGTCCCATAAGTTCGTTCGCGGTGATATTTACATTCCTCGTCACAATTTATAAACTATATCGATGATTAACGTCTTAGTCAACGAAATAGGAAGAAGTCGTAGAACAAAAGGGCTACTAAATTTTTTTTTTAATATTTAAAAGTTTATTCGACGTATAATTTTAAATGGTAAAAGTAAAAACCGGAACGAATTTATGGGACGATCTAATATTATTGGATTCTTCGAAATTTGTTTAAAGCAAAATCTAAACTGTCATTAACCAATGTTTGACACTCGTGCTATATCAACGATAACTATAGTTTACCCAGTTTCTGACAAACAAACAAAATTCGATCCACTTGTCAAAAAGGTTCGCTGTAACTGTGCTATACTAATTGTGACAGAAATATTTCGTAGTGGATTGTGATTGGTCACGGAATAAATTTATAGTCGTTTGAGTTAGGAAACCAAGTATTATTAGATTCTTCGAAATTTGTTTAAAGTAAAATCTAAACTGTCATTAACCAATGTTTGACACTCGTGCTATACCAACGAGGACTATAGTTTACCCAGCTTCTGACAAACAAACAAAATTCGATCCACTTCTCAAAAAGGTTCGCTGTAACTGTGCTATACTAATTGTGACAGAGATATCTTGTAGTGGATTGTGATTGGTCACGGCATAAATTTATAGTCGTTTGAGTTAGGAAACCAAGTATTATTAGATTCTTCGAAATTTGTTTAAAGTAAAATCTAAACTGTCATTAAACAATGTTTGACACTCGTGCTATATCAATGATAACTATAGTTTACCCAGCTTCTGACAAACAAACAAAATTCGATCCACTTCTCAAAAAGGTTCGCCATTACTGTGCTATACTAATTGTGACAGAGATATTTCGTAGTGGATTGTGATTGGTCACGGAATAAATTTATAGTCGTTTGAGTTAGGAAACCAAGTATTATTGGATCTTTCAAAATTTGTTTAATATAAAATCTTGACGCTCTAAACTGTCATCAACCAATGTTTGACAGTCGTGCTATACCAACGACAACTATAGTTTACCCAGCTTCTGACAAACAAACAAAATTTGATCCACTTCTCAAAAAGGTTCGCTATAACTGTGCTATACTAATTGTGACAGAGATATCTCGTAGTGGATTGTGATTGGTCACGGAATAGATTTATAACCGTTTGAGTTAAGAAACCAACTATTATTGGATCCTTCGAAATTTGTTTAATTTCATAAACACACATCTCTGATACACCCTCCACTAAAAGAACTCTTACAGCATGTGTATGGAACATCGCGGTAGTTTATGTCTAGAATGCTCAGATTGATTTTTTCAATTTTTGTTTTCATGTTTAAATTGTCAATAAAAGTTGTTTCTAACTAATATTATATAATCTCCCGTGATACTTAAATTAGGAGACCTTAAAAGTAAGGTGTACCAGAGACATATATTTATGAAGAATATAGTATACTAAATATAGTTTATGAATCTAGGGTTAAAGTAAAATCATGACGCTCTAAACTGTCATCAACCAATATTTGACACTCGTGCAATACCAACAATCTCTATAGTTATCCACCTTCTGACGCACTCCGCTGCTAACGGTATTAAAAACATCCCATTACTCGACGATTTCCCCAATTCTCAAATCACGTTAGCATAAATCCGAGTGTTACATCGTCTCGACATCCGAATTCAGGATAAAAACTTGACTGCCCACGAAGTAGCCACACGCTCTTCCTAACTCGACCTACAAACTAAACAGTCAACAGATTAGAATCCCGATAGCAACGAATTCCACGACGCAAAGATTCGCTACCCAAAAAGGTTTCGCCTGTTCCATTCACGCAGACCCATCGTTACATCCACGTGACGGATTACGCGGAACAATAAGTCCGACTCACCCTCTATTGTCCTCTCCTCCTTCCGCTCTTTCAGAGAATATCCAACCTCTTCTTACGCTCAATCCAGCGAGCCGCTATCGCGATGACGGAATCAACGGAATTGATAGCAACGAGATCGCTAGCAGCCTGCTATTCGCGCTCGTTCCACAGCTAATTTCCCGCGTTATCACTGGCTCTTCTCACCAGTTTGCTCGGTAGCTTACCGTGGACAATAACGCGCCGTTTCGCGAGCAATTCGCCGATAAGAAAAAGTTAGTTCCCGAGCTTCCCACCGCGCTCTTCTTTCATCCGAACCTTTTCACACTGGGAAATTTAATTTCCTTCACGTGAGATAAAGAGATCGACGAGAATCCGTGCCTTGGAATGAAACGATCCACCCTGATCGAAGGTTGTCGCACCCGAATGAATCCGGCAACGGTTTGGTCCAAGGAGTTACCCTGAACTAAGAGAGAGAGAGAGAAATTGGTCGAGAAATTTCGCGTGTAGGTGTACACCTACGGTTTTCATCGTCATCGAGCGTGGCCCGTCGATTCAAAGGCGTTTCCGCGCGACGTGAGCACCCTTTCGACCGCACCTGTGGATTTCACCGACGCCGTTCTCCCTGCAGGCGTCGCTGTCGGAAGCAACGCGCGTCGGTGGCGCGACGCGCGGCCAACGCGGATAAACGAGTCGGGGGTGGAAGAAGAAAGGGTGGAAGCAAGGGACGAAGATAAATTAGGCAGAATAAAGGCTTCTACTATTGCTACCAAGTTTCTTCTGGGTCATCGGGGGTGTACAGGGGTGGAGGAGGATCGTGGTTCGAGTTAGTCTTCTTTTTGGTTACTCAGGGAAATTTTATGTTTAGTATTAACCCTTTGCGGACGAGTGTCGGATATATACGTTCAAGCCTTTTTGAATTAAGAACTGAGTACTTGTTTATTTTTGTTAGGATTTGGCGAAGTGGTTTGAAATCAAGTTACGTTTGGAAAATAACTACGGTCTAGGTAATTCTCTTTTAAGTTCTAAGCGACTGATAGATTCGTAGAAGAGTGTCCAGAGAATACGTAACTAATTCTTATTTAACACTAGATTTACGGGACCCGTCAATTTGACGGATGGGTTGCCTCAATTATACAATATTAACAGATTTAATTAACTTATATTAAGTCTGTTACTGGTGACCGTAGAAATAGGTATACAAAAAACCACCGTAAACCTAGTGTTAACGTTTATATAAACATTCAACGATCCATAGCTAAAATTAGGCATAATTTCAGTTACCATGTTATAGTTGTTAGGACGTATACTGACACTGATTTTTCGATACTGACAGGTAAAGACAGAAAAAAATTTATATTTACGAGTGCAGATATGTCGACGATTAATCAAAAAACTTGAATCTAAAAAAGAAAAGTTGTCAGAGATTGTTAAATAACGAGATTATACAATTATAAGTACCCAGCAGTCGAACGAAGAAATTACAAATCGTTGAGCAGCTATTCTCGCTAATTTTTCATGGCGAATTCACCACGAGAATAGACTGTCTTCTCTCTCTTTCTACGTGATGGATAGTTCGCCTAATCCTCTAATTCCTATTTAACGTTTACATAAACATTCGTTCTCAGAATTTAAGCCTTATAAATTGTTTATTCGCACTTTATATCCTAGATTGATTTTTGTACGAAACAAGACTTATCTTTTCAACGCAATCGACGCAGCTAAAACCAGGTCCAATTTCAATCACGATGCTATAGTTACTAGCCCTTTGTGGACGAGTGTCGGATATATCCGCTCAAGCCTTTTTACCGTTGCGGACGAGTGTCGGATATATTCGTACAACTCTCGCGCTGCGGTTGGCGTACGTAAGATACGCATGAGAATACTATCCTTAGAAGTCAAGTTGCCTCGAAATGAAATTATTATATCAGGAATATCACAAGAAATGCAATATAAAAAAAGTTATCCCATTTCAATTAGTACTACGTCACTTGGTAGATCAATTGATTGGAGATTTTCGAGATGCTGATCTCAAGCCTCCTTCGACTTCTAGAATAGTTGAAAGCCTCAACGGCCTTCTACGTATTATCAGGCGAGAAGTAAAAGTTTTGTCGTATGCTCTAATCGAAAAGTAAAACACGATAGGAGAGAGTCGAGCTACTGTTGGGTGACTTCTTCAGCTAATCCGGCCTTGTACATAGGTTATTGTTCCGAACTGTATCACACAAAAGACGAATATAAAACGTATCATATGTAAACACGACTAAATTTGTTCGTTTATGATATTGTTGGATTTCATGAAAAAATTATTTGAATAAAGCTTTAGTTCTTATAACGCAAACGTGCATTTTTGCACTTGATTCGACATCAGTTTTTGTCTCAGGAGATATCATATATTTGAAAATTACGAAACTGATATCTAATTACATTTGTTTCTTCTTTTATTTATTTAACATGTTTAACCCGGCTTGGTCTACACCTAGTTTGGACCACAGAATAACTTAGTATAAATAAATATAAGTATTTTATTTGCATAGATATTTCAATATTCGTGAATAGAGTAATTTTCTAAGAATTTCACACAACTACTCAGACTCTGATGACAGACACTGATAACTGGAAAGCTACTGAAATAAGCAAGCGCTGTCAGATGAATTTACGTAATAAACAAGTTATCATTTTGTGTACGTCAATCATAGAAACTTAAAAAAAAAATGCGCTGGGTTGAACGAGTTAAATTTCCCTCTCTTTTAGTTGAAGAAAATTTCCAAGAAAACTGCTGGTAAGAAAATTGAAATATAATTCGGAGTGCAAAGGGTTAAGGGTTCGATTAGGTTTGGGTAGTTTAGCACTCTTTTAGAGAAGGAAACACATGTAACAGGTAGACCCTGTCACCCTTTAGTGACACTTATTACAGTTTCTTTGGGATAGAGTCAATGAATGATCTCGAACGATCTATGTTCCTGCATTTACAAATAAAATCTAAATACTAACGCGAATAATTTATAAAAATATGTGAATGAACCTATATATCAGTGGGTGAGCTCGAACGATCTATTTCCCTGCGTTTACAAATTCAATATAAATATTAACGCGAATAATTTATAAAAATATGTAAATAAACCTATATATACGACGCAAAATGTAACATCGATTATATTTAAAATTCACCGAGGCCTAAAGACCGAAATAAAATCACCCATTCCTCTGCGAATATATAAATAAATTTTACTCGATATTTGAGATTTAAATCGGCCCAAAAAATTCCGGAATAATAATAATGTAAGTCCGTTTTCCGTGAATCGGATCGATCTTTGTTCTGGATCGAGTGTAATTCTCCTGTTTACGCGTCGATGACGGAATGGAAAGGGATTGGTAACGATTAGCCGGTTAGGACGGTTTCTAAGGAGCGACTCGCCTAAATAGTCGGCGAAACAAATACTTCCGGTCTGCGTGCTTAATCCGCCGGTCCCCGAACGAATAATCCAATTTGTTTAATCACGGCATTTTGAAGCTTTTAAAGGATTGGATAACGGGTAAAGCTGTAATTGCTTTAGACAGTCGATTTGAATCGGCCGGAGGGAAGTGCATGGCGGGAGATCTGCAGGATTATAGGTGCAAAGTAAATTGGCTACCGCGATGTAACGATCAACGAGATACACGTGCACGTTGAAAAGTAGCCATTTTTAATCGCCACGCACGCGTAAAGCGGATATCTCTCGCCCTATGTGTCTGTACACGTCCAACGTTGAGATTAAAAGTCCAGCTTTCTATAATTAATACATGGAATTACCGAGTCAGACCGATCGGTTTCGTACAGTTTTCTCTTGCATGCAGCTACTTTTGATCGAAGCAGTTATTTCAATGCGTTATATGATTCTGCGTGAAAAAACGAATCGAAAATGTAGAATAAAGTTTCTTCGTATGTGACTCCGTTTTGGAGAAAATCGAGCTTAAACATTCGTGGGTTTGCGCTACTCGTATATACATATATCATCGTGTTCGCAGATTGATGGATATTGAGCGTGTATGAAGAGAAGGTTGAAGTAACAGGATTGATGCAAAGTAGTTCATTTCTTTGGAGATATTTATGAGTACAAACACGAGTAAGGATATTGGTAACAACGGAAGTGGATAAAGTGGGGATATAGCGCGCGGTTTCCCTTTAGAAGTTTAAAGTCGATTTCTTTGCAAATCAAGACTCGTATGAATAAATTTTACTGTATATTTTAGGCGTAGTTTTTATCGTAGAATCGATACCGTTTAGCTTGTACCACCTCACCCGAATATTACTCCAAAAATATTGGAAATATTTTATTTCCACCGAAATTTCTTTTGTTCTCTTATCTAATTAAGTATCTTCAAAATTCCTACTTCAAACTCCGACAATGTCTGTGAAAATCACCTCTAATTATATCGCAGATCTTAAAAATCTCGTATACCATTAGAATCGTTACTCCATCCAACAAAACACCCACAAAAATTCGTAAGAGAAACCTCGGGAACCCCGTAAAAGAACATTATTTAACCAAGTATCTCCAAAGTTTGGAATTTCTGTGAAAACTACCCTTAATTATATTAGAGATCTTAAAATTCCTGGTATACCATCAAAATCGCTACTTCGACCGACGAAACACCCGCAAAAATTTGTAAGAGAAACCTGGAGAATCCCGTAAAAGAAGATTATCTAACCATATATCTAAAAAATTCCTACTTTAAACCCCAAGAATCTCTGTGAAAACCACCCCTAATTATATCGGAGATTTTTAAATTCCTGGTATACCATCGAAATCCCTACTTCATCCAACGAAACACCCGCAAAAATTCGTAAGAGAAACCTCGGGAACCCCGTAAAAGAACATTAATTAACCAAGCATCTCCAAAATTTAGAATATTTATGAAAACCACCCTTAATTATATCGGAGATCTTAAAAATCTCGTATACCATCAGAATTGTTACTTCGTCCAACAAACATCCGTAAAAATTCGTAAGAAAAAACATTGGGAACGTCGTAAAAGAACATTACCTAACCAAGTATCTCCAAAATTCCTACTTCAAACCTCAAGAATCTCTGTGAAAACCACTCTTAATTATATCGGAGATTGTTAAATTCCTGGTATACCACCGAAACCGCTACTCCGTCCAACGGAACACCCGCAAAAATTCGTAAAAAAAAATTACCTAACCAAGTATTTCCAAAATTCCTACTTCAAACCCCAAGAATCTCTGTGATAACCACCCCCAGTTATATCACAGATCTCAAAATTCCTGGTATACCATCGAAATCGCTACTTCATCCAACGAAACCCCTGCAAAAAAATTCGTAATAGAAACCTCGGGAACCCCGTAAAAGAACACTTGTCTACAAACCACCCCCTGCACTAGGCATTGGAATAAAAGCAACACGGTGGGATCACGGGTGGTTAATAGAGAGAAAGAAAGAGAGGGGGCGGGGAAAATTCAGCGGAAAGTCGAAGACAATGAAGTGGAAAGTAGGGGGAGAGGGACATAAGGGTGACGGAACAATACTGCAGAAGGCGGGACAGGGGGCTGGCCGGCGAGTTTAACGACCCTTCGAAATCCGTGGGTGAATCTGCTTCGAAGCTTTTGACACGGATCAAATATTGGCGTGTGTCGTGTCGATCGACGCGGCCACCGCGTTGGTCCGCTTTGGTAAATCCTATTGAGTATTCAATTACGTCGGGAACAGCCGGGATACATAGGTAGTTGGCCGACTCCTAGCCCGGTTCGAATGAAATTGGACGGCCGTGCCGGCGTACAAACCTACGGCATGCGATCCCGCGCTTCGTGCTTTCCGACGCTTTGGTCCAATTGTGTACATATTATGGAAATACAAGTACGGCGACGCGACCACGGACGCCATGGCCGTATCGAGTTTTCGCGGACCCGCTCGCACCCCCGCAGGGACTCCTTAGGGGTACGGGAACTGATAACGGAGCCGATGAACGCAGCACAGTGCACTAGAATTTTTATTCGACACTCTGGCCAGATTTCTTCTTTTCTTCTTGCCTTTCGCGACACGCGAAACTGCGGAGGGAATAATTTTTTTTAAGATATCGCTCGACACTGAATCGTTTTTTAATAGTCATGAAATGTCGATTGTCACGGTATTTTTTGTTTTTCGTTGGCAACTCTTTGTTGCAGAAATCTTGCGTGAATTTTGGGACACTCTAGATTAGAAAGAGAATATTTTTAATTTCTATGAGATAACGGAGCCGATGAACGCAGCACAGTGCACTAGAATTTTTATCGGACACTCTGGCCAGATTTCTTCTTTTCTTCTTGCCTTTCGCGACACGCGAAACTGGGGAGGGAATAATTTTTTTTCAGATATCGCTCGACACTGAACCGTTTTTTAATAGTCATGAATTGTCGATTGTCACGGTAATTTTTTGTTTTTCGGTCGTAACGCTTTGTTGCAAAAATCTTGCGTGAATTTTGGGAACACTCTAGATTAGAAAGAGAATATTTTTAATTTCTATGAGATAAGGGAGCCGATGAACGGTGTACAGCGCACTAGAATTTTTATCGGACACTCTGGCCAGATTTCTTCTTTTCTTCTTGCCTTTCGCGACACGCGAAATATCCCATACAAACAGTGGAGAGAATAATTTTTATAGAAAACCTTTGGACCTTCATTATTTTTTAAATATTGCTCGACTATGAAGCATCATTTAATAAACCTAAACTGTTGATTGTATTTCTTCTTTTTCGTTAGTAACGCTTTATCGTAAAAATCCCGCGATATTTTTAATTTCCACGCGTGTTGTAATATGATTTTTATGATTTTAACGAAGAACGAGGTGACCTTTGTTGTACCAATTAATTATTTGGGAGACAAAAGCGTTCATATAACAGAATTTTATGGAAACAGGTAGCTTGTATTTAACAGTTTTCTCACATTTTGTTTTCGTTTCTCTAGGTTGAAGAAATTGGATGTAGAACGGTTAATTTTGAAACGCAGATTTTTTGTATATTTACCAGGTTTCAAACGGTTTAATAATTACGTCATATTTTTATATATTGGCACCGGCAATATTATTCATTTTTTACTCTTATTATTTCCATATAATCTACCACGTCAATTTTCTTTATTTGTTTATATACAATACCGTAATTGGAAATATCACGTTCATATTAAGAACCGTTCAAATAACAAAAGATATTCATATAACGAGTGTTCGCGTAACAGGTTTAATTGATTTCAGAGGTAAAAGAATACCTCGTCAGTGCAAGTAGGTGGTATTTCAAAATTTATATCGTAATATACCTAAAACAATAGAATATATTAAACCTGAAAATTAAAAATGCTATCTTTTCGATAGATGTATACTTCTGAGCTTAAGAAATTTTCGAGCTGCCATTGTCGCGATGTGAACTGCATTCCTTGTGTCCTGCCTTGTGGCATGGCATTTTTCGAAAACTGCATGTGCACGAGACTAACATTTTCTTATTTATGGCTTCGTCGCTTTTATCGGTTGCCGATCCAGATTTCTTAAATATTTCCTGCAATGTAATCGTGCGCCGGAAGAATTTGCATACGATGTGGGTGTTGGTCGATAACTACCGACTATCGAAGAAGTATAATATTAGATCGCCTGTCGAATGGAAATACTATGCTCTCGATATCGGTGATTCGCGTTTCTCGAAAATATCGACCGGTTCTCGATGATTAATGTCTTCATAGATCTTCTTCACCGCCTTAACGATAATATTTTCTCGAAAAACTGTCGAATAATTTTATAACATCATTCCGTGTTTTCCAACGTTCTCCAAAAGCCGACTTCCGGTTTTCGCTTGCTTTCATCGGCTGACTGGCCTTGCGTAATCCCACGCGTATTTTGAAACAGGCAAATTAAACGCGTTTTTAAAAAGTTTGCTAATCAGTGGAAATAGCAAATAAACAGCTCCATAAAGCGGAATATTCAAGCATTCGTTTTCGCGTAACTGGTGTACGTGTAAATAATTTCCTGGGATTTTTGTACACGGAGGTATTTAATTTTCGAATTCTCGGAATTTTTTCACGTTTCAAAACTTCGCGAAGTTTCGCAAGGTTTCCAGGCTCCGCGAGATTTTAAGTTTTGACATTTTTCATGTTTGAAACTTATCTCGAAGTGCGGATTGTACTTTGCAAGAGGAATATTTCGTTTGCAGAACTGAAGTTTCGTGAAAATTTTTGCAGGAATATTCGCGAACGGAAATATATCAATCTGTAAAACTGTTTAATTTAAATGTCCAGTGTTTGAACAATTTCTGGGCCTAATTATCTCCTTTGGTACCAGATTTGCTATAGAATCTTTTAAAAAATAATAACAGTTGAGTTGATTCAAGAAAAATGCAAAGTTTAGAATTTTCTAAACTCGAAACACTCCTTGTTATAAATTCGTTACAAGAATTATTTAAAATTGAACGAATAATAGCTTCACACACATAATTCTCGAAAACATTTTCTAACCCATAGTCAATCCAGTTTTTTTTTATACATATCTACTCGATCCAAAATATTCTTGCCTTTCAAAGGGTTTCTCGTGTCGACCTTCCGAGAAACTCCTTCTCGCATAAGAAAACACACGCAGTCCCTGCACAAACACATTCGTCCAAAGCAAAAGCCTAACCCAAAACCCTTTTCTTATCTGAATACCACTCCTCGCTAAACCAAGTCGAACGACTCGGACTGCAGAGCAGATTGCGACACGAACCGGTTCGTAGGAAGATATGCAAGAAAATATGAGAAAGTGACTAAAACGCATTGTTCAGCAACGCGAAAACATGGCGAGTTCGAATTTATCCGAACATTTTACCAGAGATTAGCGCACGTTTTTCTCTCCTCATCGTTCGAAACGTATGTAACTGTAAACTCGACGAAATATATTCGCGAAATAAACAAGCCGTGAACCGTCGGCTAAATCTAAGAATCAACACTCATAGCTGAAGAAGATGAAGGAATAACGGGATGGTTAACACCATGACCGGTTAAATGACCGACAGATGGAAAACCGAAAGAGAGGAAACTTTGAAATGAATTCATATATTAGAAATTTGATGATACATATGTTAAAGGACAGATGAGTGGAAAATTTTTAATTAATCCTTTGCTCTTGACGATTTTTTAGCTACGGAATAGTAGAAATTTTTTCTGCTATAAAACCGACGTTACTTTTTTTAAGTGATAAACAAAGGATCGTATAATAATTTAAATTATGTAATTTCGATATCTCGCATATTGTTATATTATCTTACATTTGATATATTAATTAATATGGGTCTTCGAAATTGTATGGAGGATGATTGTCGCCTGTAAAGGGTTAAATATCAAGAAATAGTTATTTGGATTATTAACAAGTTAGACGGATCGGAATAGTGAAGCGAAAGGAAGGTAGAGAATGATAAAAAAATATGTAATATAACAAAAGGAAATTTTCTTTTTCTTCTTCGTTCCGATTTTTCTCAGTTTCCTGTTGCAGGATTTCGTATTTCGAAAATTACCGTCGGCGAATCTTCATATATTAATTAATATGGGTCTTCAAAATTTTATGGGGACCGACAGTCGCCTGTAAAGGGTTATATATACAAAAAAATAGTTATTTGGGTTATTGACAAGTTAGACGTATCGGGAAAACTAAGCGAAAGGAAGGTACAAAATGATAAAAAAATATGTAATATAACAAAAGGAAATTTTCTTTTTCTTCATCGTTCGGATTTTCCCTGGTTCCCTGCTCCAAGATTTCGTATTTCGAAATTTACCGTCAGCGAATCTTCACATATTAATTAATATGGGTCTTCAAAATTTCATGGAGACTGACAGTCGCCTCTCGAGTGACAAGTTAGACGGATCAGTAAAGTCAAACGTAAAGACAATAGAGAATGATAAAAAACAAATTTTCTTTTTCTTCATCGTTCGGATTTTCCCTGGTTTCCTGCTCCAAGATTTCGTATTTCGAAATTTACCGTCAGCGAATCTTCACATATTAATTAATATGGGTCTTCAAAATTTCATGGAGACTGACAGTCGCCTCTCGAGTGACAAGTTAGACGGATCAGGAAAGTCAAACGTAAAGACAATAGAGAATGATAAAAAACAAATTTTCTTTTTCTTCATCGTTCGGATTTTCCCCGGTTTCCTGCTCCAAGATTTCATATTTCGAAAATTACCGTCTACGAATCTGTTAAGATCCCGTCTAGGTTTCGGAACTGAACAATCGCAGAGTGCATCGGCACGACTGGTGCACACACAGCGGTACGTAGATTCTAGCGCGAATCGGGTGCAATAATATGACGGTATGTAGGTTAGCCATTGCATCGCAACGACAGAAGCCGTACACTTGACTGGCTTTTGCCAAGAGTAAGCTCGTTAGGACTCAGAAGAACTTTGTTAAGCTCCGAGAGCGCGCCGTCGTCAATGGTCGCTCGAATGTGCGGCTGTTGCAATGGGCCACAAGCTTGTACAGCCGCCTCTGTGTCTCTCCATTGCTATAGCCATTTCCGATGATCATGATCAGGAAGCATCCTCGGTGGCTTTGATCTGCGCGAGAAGTTGCTCGATTCCGAGCTTCAGCGGATTTCGCGATACGATCACGTCCAAATTCTCCGACTGTGATCGAACGTTCTGTCCGGCTTCGGAAAAATTTTCTCCAACGGAATTTCTGTATTCGCACGGAAAATCTAACCGAGAGCCAGCGATGCGGTATTTTGATACTCCGAGCCAGCGAGTAATGATTGGTTTCCGATCCTTCGTTTTTAGCTTGTCGAAAATAATGATTTTTTGTCCAAACAGAGGCGTATAATCGATAGCAAGCGATTCTGCGTTTAAAAATAAGTCCAAATGGTGGAATAAAGTTGTGAAATTCAGCTTGAAAATCTGCTGGGTATGTAAGTTTTCATTTATTTATTTATCGTTTGTTTTATTCGGTGTTATGAAATTTATAATTTTTAAGTTATATATTTATATA
>NIJG01000051.1:807987-819596 GCA_002201625.1 Euglossa dilemma | reverse complement strand
GTTGATCGTTACACCTGTTCACAGCGTTTATTCAACAAATCGGTTCATTTTCCGACTTCCTCATCTGTTCTTCGCGACACGGGAGAATTTTCACGCTCTAAAACAAGAAATCGAGGATTCGCGTTGATCGTTACACTGTTCACAGCGTTTACTTAAAAAATCGGTTCATTTTCCGACTTCCTCATCTGTTCTTCGCCATGTGAGAGAATTTTCACGCCCAAACACAAGAAATCGAGGATTCGCGTTGATCGTTACACCTGTTCACAGTGTTTATTCAACAAATCGGTTCATTTTCCGACTTCCTCATCTATTCTTCGCGACACGGGAGAATTTTCACGCCCTAAAACAAGAAATCGAGGATTCGCATTGATCGTTACACCTGTTCACAGCGTTTACTTAAAAAATCGGTTCATTTTCCGACTTTCTCATCTGTTCTTCGCGACACGGGAGAATTTTCACGCCCTAAAACAAGAAATCGAGGATTCGCGTTGATCGTTACACCTGTTCACAGTGTTTATTCAACAAGTCGGTTCATTTTACGACTTCTTCATCTGTTCTTCGCCACGCAAGAAAATTTTCACGCCCCAAAACAAGCTTCCATCTCCATCGTGTGGAATCATCGGACGGATTAGCGGAATAAACTTGGAAAGGTGCAGGGATGTCCTTTGTTTCTTTGTTCTCCGAGCGGTCGATGGAAAAGCGAACCGTGAGAATCGCCGTTGCCGAGTGTACGAATAATATCTAGCGACTTCCAACGAGGACTTCCGACTTCCGACTCCCATTTCGCTCGCGTCTGAAGCTTCCGGCCATTAGAATTATTACCGACCAGTCGGCCGGTCCGCGTTCGCGCGCGTATTCCACCTTTCTCTGCGGCTCCGCCATTTACGCGCGCGATTAAACTTGGCCGTGTGTACGTACACGCGCCGGAATTCCCTGTTCTCCTCTCTTTACCTCTCTCGTGGTCCTTCCTACTCGCGAGGCTCTAGTCAGCGCGAAACTTTACGAGTAGCCGCGGAGCTGTCTAGCTCTCCGTCACTTTCCTCTTTGGCATTCGCTTTACGACCCACCTCGTATTTATACGATCGTCGCTTTATACTCGACTGGAAACTTCTTACTTACGCGCGTACCCGCGATCATCGGGGCCCAGAGGAGTCGCGGGGGTGAAATGGAACAAGGGGGTGGGTGAGACGACTCGCGGGTGGCTTTGGTTCATGGTTTTCGCTTCTTATCGGTCGCACTTCGACGAACTGGTTTTCCTTGGATTGATTAGGGAGAATAGAGCGGTGAATGTGATAGGTAGATTTGGAGAGGTTTTTGTGGAGGATTTGGTTGGCTGCGAGAGATTTATAGAGGATTGGATGCGAAGTTGATAGGCAGATTTCATTTTCTGTATGGTGAACGTAGTTGTAGACCTTGGTGGCGCTAGTGAGTTAGATGGGACGTCTCGTTTCTTTGGATTAATTAGAATTAATAGAGCAAAGGACGTGACAAATAAATTTGCGAGGTTATCGTAGAGAAATTAGGTAGTTTTTCATCTCCTGCACGGTATTTATATTATAGTGGTCGTAGTTTTATACAGTGATGGCGCTAGTAAGTTAGACGGGACGTCTCGTTTCTTTGAATTAATTAGAGATAATAGACTGAATGATGTGAGAAATAAATTTGCGAGGTAGTCATAGAGGAATTGGGTAGTTTTTCATCTCCTGTATGGCATTTATATTACAGTGATCGTAGTTATAGACTGTGGTGGCGCTAGTGAGTTAGACGGGACGTCTCGTTTCTTTGGATTAATTAGAAATAATAGGCTGAAGGTTCTGACAAATAAATTTGTGAGGTTATCGTAGAAAAATTAGGTAGTTTTTCATCTCCTATATGACATTTATATTACAGTGATCGTAGTTATAGACCGTGGTGGCGCTAGTGAGTTAGACGGGATGTCTCGTTTCTTTGGATTAATTAGAAATAATAGAGCAAAGGATGTGACAAATAAACTTGCGAGGTTATCGTAGAGAAATTAGGTAGTTTTTCATCTCCTATATGGCATTTATATTACAGTGATCGTAGTTATAGACCGTGGTGGCGCTAGTGAGTTAGATAGGACGTCTCGTTTTTTTGAATTATTTAGAGATAATAGACTGAAGAATCTGACAAATAAATTTGCGAAGTTATCATAGAAGAATTAGATACTTTTTCGAAGATTGGATGGTATTACAAACCGTGGTGGCGCTAGTGTGTTAGACTCTGTCTCATAGCTACGATAACAAACTAAATATGGACCAATATTACATTTCAACTGGTTATTTATTAATCAACAACGCCCTTGCTTTATTTTTCTAACAAACCGACCCCAGACGATTATAATAAATATTCATAAACACAATACCGATATCATCCCATCAAGTATTTCACTTTAACACGCGTACATCCCTATCCAAAAGCAGTAACCATAAACATTCGAGCGTTTCAAAGAATGACAGTACATGGTCCGAGTAACAAGGGCCGAAGTACGGCCTTTAGAGTCTAAAATACCACGCGGGAGGACGGATCCATTCGCGTATCACCAGCTAGCGAATAAATCAAACGAAACGTCCAGGCCGAAACAATAGGTCTGGAACAATAACTCGCGATGGAAAGCACGGAAACAGGCCAGTAACGTTAACGTATCCCCAAATGCGACGATGTAACATGTCTCTGCTACCGTATCAGCACACGCGACATCGAGAGCCTAAAAGATCTCAGGAGCTGTTGTCTCTCTGTCATCATCCGCGCTGATTTCTCAGCCGCGCGGTGTACACGAGCAGAATTCCCCTTGAGCGGTCCGGAGAGGAGCTAGACACGCGTTAAAAGGACGCAGGGAACAGTGTAGCTGGTTTAGATAAGAAAGGTTAATAGACGCGGAGAGGAGGAACAGGTAAAGGTCGGCCTGGATCCGTGGCAGAGCTCGGGGCGCATCGACGCGTCATTGATGCGCGCAGATATTGTTCATCGGGGAATAGGTTAGGCTTAATAACAGCCGAGGCACGAGGAGGCGTACCTACAACGATCGCAGCCATGATTTCTCCGCGAAAATACGAGTCGAAATCGCGCAATCCGGTTTTTCTCCTCGAACGAGACTGAGCTTTTAATAGAATTCCATTTCAGTCTTCCTTTTTGGAATTTTTTGTTGTTGTATCCTCGGTTCAATTTCTACTTTCGTTCACTTATAATTTTCGCCACCTGCTGAGGGTGAATATTAATTAATATGTTAATTTTTAGTGCCTAGTTTGATCTTTGATGAAGGGGTTTTTATGAGACGAATTTTTAGGTTTTCGTCAGGTGAATTTGGAGTTGGGTTAAAATTCGATGTGACAGGATAAACGAGTGACGTGTTTCAGAAGTCTTTGTATGTCAAGCGTCAGCTAAGTTTTTGATCGATATAAACGATATTGTTGTTTATATTAAACGAAAATATAAATTGAAATTGTTTGTTATGAAATTGCTGGTATCGACATATTCGTATCCTGATCTTTGTTTGAAAACCGAAATATTTACGAATTGTTTGAATTTTTTATCCATTTGATATTTCGAGTCGTAAGACAATGGCCATTGTTCTAACAGCCGATATCTGCAATTGGGGATGATAGAAATACTTTTGAGATTTACTGCGTGTTTGTACAGATAGATAAAAGAATGAAATCAAAAACTAAATTACAATTAAATCCTGTATTGATAAATTCTTTTAACAAGAATAAGTCCACTTTTAAATTACGAATTAAATTCTTCGTTTCTTGTAATAATACAATTCTATCTTGTGTAAAATCCTTGTATAAAATTTTAAGTCATCCAACCCTCTTTACCAAGTCTACCACATCCCTGAATTCTTCTTCTATTACACAAAAGAAAATAAATCTTGCAAATACTAATTCTTCTCCTTAACTCTTCTTTTTACCGACGAGAAAAGCTACAGAATTTAACTACGTTTAACTACAAACATTCCTACCCACGGTTCGCAATTCCACCCTAACCCCTGCGCGAAATCGCAAATTTCCAATTACACTAACCACTTACTAGGCACATAAATCCTCGATAAAAATAACACTCGTCGAATATGGCGAAACGAAACCACCCGTGACTGCATTTTCCCTTAACACTAGATTTACGGGACCCGTGAATTTAACGGATGGGTGCTTCAATTATACGATATTAACAGATTTAACACTAGGTTTACGGGTGTTTTTTATATAACTATTTCTACGCACATCCATCAGATTTAAGGGTAAAGGAAACCACGTATTTTCTTCAAAAAACAAAGATGGGTATTATTTGAAAACAATCGCAATATTAACAGACTTAATACAAATTAATTAAATCCATTAATATTAACTTAAATTACGTCTGTTAATATTGCGATTGTTTTCAAGTTAAACCCATCGTTTGTTTTTTAAAGAAAATATGTGGTTTTCTTTACCCAAAATTTAACGGATATAGAAAAAGGTATACAAGAAACCCCCGTAAACCTAGTGTTAAAGAAGCTTATGATACCGTCGCGAGGGTGAAGAAAATGCTTAATGTATCGAAATAATCGGGCTGGAGATCGGGAATGACGATCGGGGTAGAAAATTGAAAGGAGTTCGAGCAAGGAATCGATCGTAGAAAGTGTCCTCGAGATTTTCAGCTTTAATTTTACCCTCGAGAGGACGATAGCCCGATAGACGTCTGAAAACGACGCCATCCACGGGATACACCCTCTTTGCATCTCGTCGCCGACGGTTGGTTTCGGGGAGATCGGGAAAAACAAGATTCCGGCGTGGAAACTCGTTCGGCGGAGTTTTTTTTTCGAATGGCCGGACTGCAGAGGGAATGGGGAAATTAAGCGGAAGAAAGTTAAACCCCGCTGGTAGCAGCGCGACTTCCACTAGGGGGTGGCTCGTTAAGGATTCTTGCGCGTGCAGGAAACGCGGTGCTTCGCGCTAACGATTCTAATCAGGATAACGAGGCAACAATGCCGCCGAACGACGCATAATAGCCGCACGTTGCGTCAACGCGGCTAATTATGAAACGCGAATAGCAGAAAAACGGATCGGTTAGGGTCTGCTCGCCGATGGAGATCGATCGATCCGGACAAATCGGCGGGTATCGTGAAAAATTCGAGACACCATAAACATCGCGTGAAGTGATTAACACTAGATTTACGGGACCTGTCAATTTGACGGATGGGTTGCGTCAATTATACCATATTAACGGATTTAATTAACTTATATTAAGTCTGTTAATATTGCGATTGTTTTTAAATTAAACCCATCGTTTGTTTTTTAAAGATAATCTGTGGTTTTCTTTACCCTAAATCAAACGGGTGTCCGTTGAAATAGGTATACAAAAAAAAAACGTAAACCTAGTGTTAACATGTTGCCGCACACTTTTAACCCTTTGCACTCGAGAAGCGCCATGAAATTTCCAAGATCAATATCGATTAATATATGAAATTTAAAATAATATAACAATACGCGAGATATCAAAATCAAATGATTTTACGTGTCAATTATTATACGATTCTTTATTTACCGCTGGAAAAAATCACGTCAGTTTTATAGTAGAAAATCTGGAAATTTCTGCTCTTTCATAGTGACAAAATTTTTGTATTAAATTTAGTAATATATTTTTTCTAATATCGTGTAGTCGCTTAGGGGAGTTATAATTCTTTTGAAAGAAATTTTTTAGGGCTATAGAAGTGGTACAGTATTATTGTAATTCAAATTTGAGGGATGGAATCTCGTTCTCGAAATTGGTTTCCAAAATGGTAGATTTTTGCCAAGAAACGTCTCTTGTTGTTTTTGATCTTCTATGAATCTGGTCCAAAGAGAAGGGCCTCTTTGAGAATTTTTTTCGAAAGAACGGTAGAAGCTTTTGACACAAGGTTTTCGCTATTTTATTTATTCAGCTTTTCCAAATACTCGCAATTTTTTCCAATGTAATACAACGAAAATTGTAGGAATTATATTCAGAATTAATTAAATAGAAAGATTTAAAAAACTGGTTCGGATGGCTGAGACGGTACCAACTATTTCGTATAGTGAAAATGAAAAAATCCAAAAGTAATTTGTTTAATAAGGATGCAGTTATGATCTGCAATACTGAGAAAAAGAAACTCTGCAAATTTAAAAGAATAACGACACTTTGAACTTTAAATATCTATGTCCTCCTACTTTCTTCACTTCTCAAGTAAAATTAAAAAAAGGAAAAAAGAAATATACAGACGCATCAAAACTCAGAATCCCTAGTTCCACAAATAAAACCATATCTACTAAAGATCCTCCTCAAATTTGAAGTGAATCGATCAGTTAGATAGCTCTCATAAGAGCTTATACATGTTCCAACTTCAAAACCTGTCCATACTCACCGTCACATCACGTAAACACCTATCAGCCATAATTTTAATCACCTTACCATAATCCAATCTCTTCTCCGCAATTTCGTGTCTCGTATTCAACTCTTCTTACCATAAACCCTCTGCATCCCTATGCTGGAAACAGGGACACGGCGAGCCCTCGAAAAACGAAAGGGAGAGGAAAAATAAAAGAGGAAGCAGAACACGAGGCCGTAAAAGGAAAAAAGAAAGAAAGGAAAGAAAAGTGGAGATCCCACAGGTAGAGTTGGTTACATCGAAAAAGCAGCGACTCGATGATCGCGTCCCAGGGAACAAAGAGCGCCGCGGGTTGCATTCAAATGCAAACTGGGGGAAGTTAATAGGATTCAGCGACTTGCGTCTGCGAAAGTTTCGCGGCGGTCGTTCCAGAAATGAAATACACCGACTAGAAACAATTTTTGATAAATTATCCAGGACGTGGCAGACAGAGAGAGAGAGAGAGAGAGAGACGAGGGATGAGAGGGGGCAGAGGCGTTGTTAGCGGGTGCCAACGCGGAAGCGAGGCTCGTTCGTCGTCGCAGGTCGTTTTTCCTTCGCGTTACTTGCGCTTTTCCTTCCAGCTTTTCCCCTCCCGGTTTCTTTTTGTCTCTCAACAGGGCTGCCGACGAGTCCCGGGATGTGCGTAGCCACCGAATGCGATTTAATATTAGCGCGGCCGGCCGCGCGTACACGTACACGGCAGCAACGGAGGCCCCGCTTTGCATACCGCCAACTCGTCCGCATTCATTTACACTAATGCACCACAATTTGCGTTGCATTTGTCGCGGTGCGCAACGTAACGCGGTACGACGAATGTGCGGTCTGTCTTTTATCCCTGCGCGCGCGGCAGTCGCGTGCTCGCGCAATGGTGTTGGTTTCATCTACGTGTACAGGGTGTCTCGCAAATGGCCGCTCGTGTAACCATTCTACTCGCGAAAATAAGTTGCGAGAAGAAATAAGGCTCTTTCGATCGAGGATTTTTCGTGAAGTGAGATCGGAGATCGAATTATGGGCTCCGTTTTTTATTTTTTAAGATGCGAAAGAAGCGAATGATGATCCTTTGCGAACGAGAAACTAAATTAACGATAGATTAAGTGTATGCTGAGTAATCAAAAATAATAGATAGACGGAATTTTTTTTTATGGTGTTGGACTCGTCTATGTGTACAAGGAGTATCGCAAATGGCTGCTCGTGTAACCATTCTACTCGCGAAAATAAGTTGCGAGAAGAAATAACGCTCTTTCGACCGCGGATTTTTCGTAAAATAAGATCGGAGATCGAACTATGGGCTTCGTTTTTGATTTTTTAAGAAGGGAATGATTATCCTTTGCGGACGAGAAACGAAATTAACGATAGATTAAGTGTATACTGAGTAATTAGAAATAATAGATCGAGGGAAATTTTATGATCGTGTTGGTCTTGTTTATGTGTACAGGGTGTCCTGCAAATGGCGGCTCGTGAAACGAGATTGAAGATCGAACTATGGGTTTTGTTTTTTATTTTTTAAGAAGCGAATGATGATCCTTTGAGGACGAGAAACGATAGATTAAGTGAATACTGAGTAATTAGAAATAATAAATCGAGCGAAATTTTCTGATGGTGTTGGTGTTGTCTATGTGTACAGGGTGTCCCGCAAATGGCGACTCGTATAACGATTCTACTCGCGAAATAAGTTAGGAGATGAAATAACGTTCTTTCGACAGAGGCTTCTTCGTGAAACGAGATCGGAGATCGAACTATAGGATTCGTTTTCTATTTTTTATGAAGCGAGTGTTGACCCTTTGCGGATAAGAAACGAAGTTAACGACAGATCGAGGGAAATTTTCTGAATTAAAAGATATGTATTGGGTTGGCAACTATGTGATTGCAGATTTTAAATAGGAAAGTTTTGCTTAAAAATATAACTATATTCAATTAGGTATTTGTTGATGGCCATTTGTCATTTTTCAGCTTAAAATTGGGATAAAAACGAAATAAAATAACTAATCGAGATACAGTCTTTGTTTTTCTAAATTGAAGGTGGAAGTCTAAAGATCAAGAAAACAATATAGATTAGGTGCTTCGAAAGGTGAATGGCTAAGGCCATTTATTCACAAAATCCACAGTCACTTAATTGCCAACCTAATACAACATTGATGGCAATGCTAAAATTATTTTTCGTTATATTCTAAACAGTTTTTACTCCAAGAAATCAAAATATTTCCACATATACTATGACATTCGACCTCAAAGAATTAACACATTGTTTTTCTCAGAGTTTATCTCAAATCACTGGTTATTGCTTCGAAATTGGACGCGGAAGTGAAATTTCGTTCAAAATTCTTTTCTTATACCAAAGTGGACACAATTTTACGGGTTTTATTAGCTAAATATTAGCTTTTTAGCTAATTTAGCTTTATAGAATGCTTTTTTCTATGAGTTTACAATGTGTTAAGTGTTACATTAAGACAATGTGTTAAGTAGTATGTTAATTAGAGGTATTCAATCGAGGTATAATTTCGAGAACGTGTTGGGAACGTATAGAAAGTAATTTGATCGTTTGTACGGTAGTTAGACGAGGTTCGTTGGAGATACGTGTCGTGGTGGCGCTAGTGAGTTCCGTGGAAAAGCATTCTAAGACTTACAACTTTGACAATTGAATCGAATCGAGGTTTCTTAACCAATATATTGAATTACTCCAGTTTTACCGATGCAATTTCGAAACATTGTTTAAACTATTTTAATAAAAATAACAACCCTTGTAACAGAGTCTACGTTTATAAATATATAAAGCAGCGACAAGTTAACATTCGCAGATAGAACACTATGTACGTCACAAGGAGTCAATCGTGACTCATTTCCAAATTAATACCCTTGAGTTTTTCAATTAAAAAAATACTTTACGAGCCTTTATAAGTGTCCCAAAGAAACAAATTACTTCTTCTGACCTCCCTGCAGTTCATCGATACCTAACATAGTATCTCACACATCCGCAACCTGATTTTTCTCCAAAATACCCGAGTTTCAAACGGAAAAGAGTTGTTCTCTTCCCCCGACTGCTAGTAGTAGCACGATTTTCGGTACACCCTGTATGCACCAGCGTACTAGCCGTTCGCGAGAGCGAGCAAGCCAGATACGAGCCGGAAATTGCCATAGTAGCGGAAGAATCCGTCGAATGGAGGACGCTTGTTTTCCCGTCTACAACGTTCAACCGATCCGTGGTTGGCCATGTCGAATGCTCAATCCGATCCATCCGGTCCAGCCACGGAGTCAAAGGGACACACAATTGATTGCTTGAAAATGTCCGCGTAGTTGTGCCTGTTCTGGCTAAAAGCTCGCGCGGATTTCGTTCGCGCTGACGACGCTTTGACTGCGTGATTATTTTCAGAGGGACGCGCCGTCACGGATTTTTCTCTCACCGCGATCGAACAAGACCGAGACCGATTAATTGGAAGGGGACAGGTGGTCTGTCAGGTGTGCAAAGGACGGAAAATGGCGGTTCTTTTAGCGAGAGAGCGAGTCGGAAACGGGGGTAGGAAATTGGGTCGCTTGGCAAGCGATTGTCGAGTGTTTGGGTAATTCCCAGTTCTAAAAGGTCTTAAGACATTTAAGGAGTTCGGGCAGCTCTGTTGCCGGTGAACAAAACCTTTGCTTCTAACTTTGTCCTTGCTATTGCTGTTGATTAACCTTGTTAAAACGAACGATTGCCCAGTGCAATTTAATGTTCCACCGGTCTTTAAACCGGCCAACTGCTCGGATAGAGTTTCAGCGCTGGCTGTGAGAGTAGACTAAGTGACATATGTCGAATGTTTCGGGTTTTGGCTATATCACGAATTGGAAATTTCATTATTAGAGCTAGAACTCGGTTTAAACATTTAGATACGAGAGTATTGATCTGGACCACTTTGATCATTGGCAGCGCAGAGGTCTGAATGAAAATTGCTTTATTCAAATTTTGTCTTCGTGTTCAGGAACTGAAAGCACTAGGTGTCGCGTGAGAATGATTTAGTCGAAACTAAATGGCAGGTGTGTCGTTCTACTTCGTTAACGCTAGGTCTATGATTAGGTTGACTCGTTGGAGATTTTTTATTTTTTATTTTCCTGAGAACGTGCAGCTATAATAAATATTAATTTTTATTCAAATAGAGATGCAATTATGTTTCTGTAGATTTTATTTCTTATTACATTACTTTTATTTGTGCAAAATTCTCATAGCTTCTTTTATACTAATTCAGACCGCCGAATTTTCGCAAAAATAGCAAATGATCGCGTGCATGATATAAAATTTAGAACAGATCGCTATCCTAAGCAAAAAAAATTTGCTACAGTTGTCATAAGTGGGGTTACAGAAGTTTCTTGTTTTTTAAATCGTTCGAAAGTTTCCGTTTCGCGAAGTTTTCATTGCCAGTCAGCCGGAGGCGCGTTTAGACGTTAGAATCTTTAATTAACTCGTTAATCGAGTTGCGAATTCAGCGTGGAGTGCAAAACGAGAGGCCGATGTTCCGGGATAATCAGGATGTCTCTGCGAGTTGCTCGTCGCGCTACAGAAGTAACAACTGGAGATCGAACTCGAAGAAACTAATTTCTTTCGGTGCTCCAATATTTGCAACTGCAGCGAAAGTTCGCGAGAGGATCAGGACCAAACGCTAATGCGTTTCGCCGAGGCGAATGGGGATGAAAGCGGGCTAGCTGTCGTCATTGAAAATCAACGATACTCACTTCTGTTTATTTACTCGAGCGTCGAATTTCTCTGACTTGGAAGAATAATTTGATTAGACGATGTAAATAGTAATCGCGGAGAGAATACTTAATACTTAAAATCCAAACATTCGTAGATCATTTCATAACAAAATCTCGATTTTCAAGGACTCTAGTAAATTTCCCTAAAATTATTATATCAACGCAAAATAATATTACGCTATAAATATTAAATCAACGCAAAATACTCCTTGAAATCCTGGTAATTATTTTCCTTCCGTTTATTTATTCATTCGTTTCCTCGTTGGTTTGTCGGATCGTTGAATTTCTCTAACCTGGAAAAATACTTAAATTTTTCTACAATTTCAAATACACGACGATGTAAATAATTATTCACTAATATTTAAAATCGTTTGAGGAACGATTCACGTCGGTTCCTCAAAAACACGACACAGAAACAGAAGTATGAAAAGAAGAGTTCAGAAGTTATAATGAAATAAATTGTAAGCGGTGACAGAATACGATATTTATTGTATAAAAGTAGAATCTG
>NIJG01000051.1:775655-806848 GCA_002201625.1 Euglossa dilemma | reverse complement strand
TAAAAAAATTCGGTGTATCCATCGGCAAAGGAGGGTCTCGAGCACTCATCGTCTAACGCGAGGAAAAGAAAGGTTGGCAGGAGTTAGGAGAAGCTCGGGATCGTAAATCGGTATCCTGCGTGGCACAGCTGGCCGTGTGAAAGAGGGGTTGAAAAATCATTGGATCGCTCGGTCACGAAATAACAGCAGGGCCGGGGCCCGATTAACGAGCGCCTGCTGCATTAATTAACCGTGGGCGCGGGAGCTTCCTTGCTTACGTCTAATTTGCTCCTCGCCGTTTCCTCCCATTGTGGCCATCACACGCGTGTGTACGCGCGAGCTCGCGTGTGCAGACGCGCCGGGGTCGCGAGAAGAGGTGCAACGCTCCCGCGGTCCGCGGCGCTTCCACTTCCGGTGTGCGCGCGCGAGCCCAGCCCGCGGTCACCGGTCGCTGGTCGTTGTAAATCATCTAACCCGCGCAGCAGGTTGCATTCGCAGCCGCGACTCGTCCGTGGCTGTACACGATCCGACTGAGAGCCGTACCACGCGAGATACCGCGCATGCAGGTGGTAAACGACGGCTGGAAAAGCCTCGTTACCAACTTAATAATCGATCCTCACAGCTCCGTTCGATCACCTCTCTTCGCTGATTTCCTCGCTCTCTATGAACCTTTCGAATTTGTGTCTCGTTCCTGGTCTGAATTTTTTTTCTCGGTCAACGGGTAGATAGGTTAACCCTTTGCGGACGAGAGGCAACTCAGTCGCCACAATGTTTCGGGCGACAGGACGAGTGACAAGTGAGAGGCGACATGTGGTTTATATGTTAGATTTCGTTATGTCCAACCGATAGAATCGTACTGTTAGTTCTTGGAAAGGTTCCTTAGCTGTTGATAGTCTTTTATACGATGTGTGAAATGATCCATCGTAATAGAAATAGGGTAATGAAAGATTCTTCTAAGAATGCAGCTATGCAATTGTTCTGAGATCACTTGAGACTTGACGAGTGTGGCAAAAACGTCAGAAGAGTTTGGGTTAGGTTCAACGTGATTTTGTGTGAACAAAAATTGATTTCACAACGAATTTGTTTTGATACGGTTTATGTCGAAATCCGACGTATTTATAAAAAAATTAATGTGATGCAAAGTGACCAAAGCGATGATGATGAGAATGCATCTTGGTGAATGTTTTATAAAGTATCACGCAAAGTTAAACTACAGATTCTGGTAAAGATATAATTTTAATGGTATAAATATAGATTGGGGTTATAAGTTGAGTTTTAATGGGATTTCGGGGTGGTTTTGCGTGATGAGGTTTGAGTGCGTTTTAGATGAATTTTGAATTGATTTTTGTATTTTGATTAATTTTGATCGTCGTTTTTACACGTTTTGGATTTTTAATCTGTTGCATTCTGATTTAAGATTCTAGGACGAGTGCCATAATGAAGAGCACTGCGTTTCTTTGTAGGTGAAGAAGAAATTAAGTTAAAGTAGGTTTGAGGGCAGGATTTAGGGGTTGGGTATGTTTTAGATAATGTTTATGGGAGGTGATTGGTAATCGACATTTTTATTATGGTACATAGTTGTATTTTAGTTAATTTTAATATTCTTCTCTACACATTTTGGATTTTTAACCTCGTGTTTTTTTTATTTAAGTTCCTATGACGAATGCCATAATCAAGAGCATTGTGTTCTGATTTTATTGTTAGGTTTGAATGGGATTTGGGGGTGGATATATGCGATGCGGTTGAGTATGTTTTAAATGAAGTTTGTGAAAGTTGACTGTGGGTTTGGAACTTCTGTTATAGTACATAATTTTATTTCGGTTAATCACACGATTTGAATTTTAATCTCTTGACTTGTGATTTAATCTTCTATGATCAGTGTCATAATGCGTTTCGAGTCAGCTTTTTTTGTAGGTGAAAAAGAAATTGAGTTAAACGAAATTTAAGGTTAGAATTTAGGGGATGGGTATGTTTTAAATAACGTTTGTGACAAATGACTGAGAATTGCAAGTTCTTTTATGGAACATAATTGCATTTTAGTTATTTTCAATCGTTTTTAGTTCCTTACCCTACGATTCAACCCTTTGCACTGGAAGATTTTGTCGCTATAAAGATATAAAAATACTTGTATAATATTTCTCCAATCTCGCTGGTCGATTTATGATATAAAAAAAAGAAAATTACGCGTATTACATTTCAATATTTCTATGAGTTTCAGGGTAACTGAGATTCACTGCTCGATTGCAAATTGTTAACACAGTTTGTTCGACTCAGCGCTTTTCAAAGTACTTTTTATTCATACGTGTACAATTTCTCCGTAACGAATTTTCCTTCGAATAAATTTTCATTAAAAATATTATTATCGAATGCACGTTTCACATTTAATTATTTTGCGCAATTGTGGCATTCGGATTACCGGTGCTCACCACAGGCTGATATATGGTCAATAAAGCAAAGAGTTCGGTAGGAAATTCAACAGGCCGATTTTTCCTTTTCGTTCTCGGTTTTTCGAATGATTTTTCAGTCGCGAGATTTTGGCGAGGGCGGTTTGAGGTTTCGGTTAAACGACACGGCTAAAAACTGCCGTGAAATATAATTCACGTGCAGGCAAATGGCAATTATTTCAGGACGAGTGCAGTTAAGTGGTAATTATAGCTATTTGTTATTGTACTGCGAAATGTAGCGCAGCAGTTGTTTCAAATGGATAGCTTGTTGCGGATGTACTGCAGACGCGTGTTTCATTTTTCGGACTAGCTGCCGCATCTGCGCATCAGTTACACCGAACTCGTATCCTCCCTCAACCGTGAAGCTTCTCCTTGATTATAAAATTCATCGTTTCACACGTGCATCCAGCTACACGGGATCGAATTCGAATCTCGTGAAAATCGCTACCTATCGCCCGAGTAGTCCCATCTTCTCTTACCAAGTTCGCTCCATTTAAGAAAGCCCTCGAGTCCCTGGATAATCCCGCATCACGTATGTGCACACTTAGCCACATTACACCCAGCGACAAACCTCGTGTTCGATCAGGTCGAGTTTCCATCGGTAAAAATCTCTCTCACCGCGTTAATTCGCCCGGTTATTCAGCCACTTGGTTCCCCGTTCACGGTTGATCTGCTCGTTTAATTATCTGCCCGTATATTTACTTAACTACCCAACTAATTAAGATTTTCTTTTAATCGCTGCCCGTAGCTCGGCTCACGAATATCTACACGTACACATCCGCGTCCCAGTTCGTTCGGTTCGCCTAATTACCCACCGGCGTATCTCTTTACGCATCTAGCCTGGCCATTGCAAGTAGCCGAACGTGTTTGTCGACGCTGCAAAGGCCTCTCCTCCCTGCTTTCTCGCGGTTTTCGAGCAGTCGGGATCCTTCCGAGGATCATCCATCCGTAGGCGTCGCGACGGCCCAGCCGAACGCGATTTGCGTCACTCCGTCTAACTTTTAACTCGACCTCGCGTGTCGGATAATCAGCGTGGCGAAATTACGCGGAACACACGCTGGCCAAGTCTCGGACCTTGGCTACGGATGATAAATGGCCCCTATTTTCGATCCGAAAAATAGGCTGCCTCGCGCTTAACGCAATGGCNCTTGACGCTGTGCCGCTCGTATAATCGAGATTCTTTCGTTTCGGTTAGGCAGGACTGTTTTTCGAGGTCCTTGGGAGGAAATAAATCGTCGAGTTTTACTAATCTCGTCGTCAGTTCTTACGAGTTCTCAATACTGTTCCTCTATTTCCTCGAAATTGTTTTAGAAATGGCACTAACGTGGTGTCACTAAACAGAATAGTGTTAAAACGCGTCTGGCAAGGTTTTTTGAAGTTATTTCAATATTATCTTCCCAACGAGTGTCGAGATTATCAACGTCATTAACCTCGTACTGTTTAACGCGATCGTTCGTCGATCGGAAAGGGAAATCGGGAATTTTCGCCTGGAAATTTCGTGTTCCGTTCTATAAAAGCGACGCATCAGGTGACGGAAGGTCGGATGAAATGTTGATGCCTCTGGATACGCGTTACTTTCAAACCGTATCCCCGAAAATAACTAAATGTCAGATTACGGTCAAGAGCGACCCATATTCGCGTCTGTCCGCGTTTATCTGATCAGTATTCCCGCGATACGCGGCCGGAGAGCGACCTGTTACACGGCAGCGACAAGATGGCCGCGCTAACGACGCCGGACAGCCGTGTTCCGCGCAACGAGCAACGCGTGGAGTTTTTCCCGAGCCTGAATCCGGTGCAATTTAGCCAGAGCCGGGACCGCAGGCGGCAGCCGCTCTCACCGCAGCGAGGATGGTACATAGTTGCATAAATATTATGCAAATAAGCAAGAGGCGGTAGCGAGCCGGGTTACGAGGCTCGACGCAGCGCTTTACGGCGTTGGCCGCAGTACGTTTCGCATCAGTCTGACCGCAGTCGCTGGCAAAGTGTCGTTGCTTATATCCTCTGAGATATGCACGACTCGCGTGTCTCCCTTATCACTCGCCGAGATAACTCGCGCTTTGCATACGCGGCATAATTCAACGCTGAAGCTTCTCACCGTTCCTCTCTTCGTTCGCCACTGCTTAGGTATCTCCTAAGACTCGAGCTCGTCTCTCTCTCTCTCTCTCTTCTCAGGATCCAATAGCGACTCATCGCGAACCCCTCGGCCTCGGCCGTCCTCGTCTAGCTTGGGTCTAATCGGCCGGCAGCCCCTTGCGACCTCTTCGTTTCTGCGCGTCTCGATCTCTGCTCGAACGCGCCTAGCCCGCAGCTCGGAAACGAGTCTGGCTCGGGGAATGGGCAAGGAGAAGGATGCCAGGGGGAATGGCCGATGAGGCCGGGTATATCTGCATGCTTGCAGGCCACGGTATCAGCGAGTAGCTACCCTTTCGCCGGCAGCCAGCAGCCTCCCTTTTCGCTCGAGTCTTTTCACCTCTCTCCGACTATCTCGCGACTGCCAGGTTCGAGGATGCAACGTCTCTCTCCGGGATAGTATGCGGCGCGTTGCCCGGAAAGAATTACGGTAATGCTGTTTACGTGGGTTTTACCCCGGCGAACGAACCGGGAATGACGTTTGCACGGGTGGCCGGATCAGAGGTTGCTATGGTAGGCCGAACGAACGGGTTTTTTGATTAATATTTCATCCCGTTCCGCTTCATTCGCCACGCCAGTTGCCCTCCTCTGCCTTGCAACTTTGTTCGAACCTCGGCCAGCAGGCAACTTCCGTTCCACCCTGCCGAATTATAAATAGAGATTCAACGAAATCCCTGTCCGCCGTGCTAATAGGAACTCGTCTTGGCAGGCTCGCTTCTTTGTGCCACGGTACGTCGAATTAATCGGGTTCCCGGAATGGAGAAGAGGGAATTATGGATAGGGTGGATCGAAGCCTGGCTGATTGCGTTTGTTCGACTGGTAGAGGATTCTCTTTTCCGTCCTTCTAACCTTCCCTCTAACGCCGCTTCGCTATTCATTAAACTTCGGGGAAGCTTTTACATCTTTAGTGCGAAGCCTATCTCGAAATTAGCGGCAACGCGAGGGAGATACCGCCGGAGTGATTTAGATACCCACGGGAACAAGTTTCGCCGCGGAATTTATGATATCAGATGGAGCCGCGGTGGAATGATGCGTCCAATTTTTACACGCAACCCAGTGTCTGGGAAGTTAATTATTATCTTGATAATCGCTGCATCCCTGCGCGAATTTCCGACGCTACGTTCCCCGCGGTTCTTAGTTTTCCGGCTGGGTCTTTCGGAAGTTCGAACGGGTCGCGGGATTTAAACGAATGAAATTTTGGTTAACGCTAATTCCGCGAAATTGCATCGAAGTTTAACCGGTTTTTAAATTTACTTTATATGCCTCGTATAATCGAAATTTAATATTTTTCTTTTCTAATTTTCGAATTACCATTTAGAACGAATTTTCCATAATATTTTTGAGTCTTCTTTTTATTTAAGATACTATTTAAGCAGATTTCTAGCACTCCATATGATTTTCTAACGCCGTTAATGCAATCTTTAAAAAAAAAGAATAAATAAAGTTGAGCTCATTTCCGGTATTTATTATATTCTTGTTTGAAGATATAGATAGGAGATTTTCTGATTATCTTTCTCTTGATCAAAAAAATTGGGTATATTTACATTTCAAATAAAGCTCTCTCCGATGTTCATTAGCATACATTAGCATAAATTCGAGAGCAGAAAAAGAAGATAAAAGAATCGTTTACAAAAACTGTGATTTTAATTTTACACGTCGAAACAGGACGAAATTCGTTCACTTTTTCCCATTATCTTACATCACCGTGAAGAATAGCATTCTCATATGCATATATCCAAGAAATCTGACCAAAATAGACGCAAATGGATAAATTTCAAAACCTTTCGAAATCCGTTCACTTGGTTCCACTATTCGAGCACAGGCCGCTCTCTCGCGATTCGTATCCGGGATAATCATGTCGAAACGATCGAAAAACGTGCGTGAAAAAAGATGAAACACACTCGCTATCGCCTGGAGATCGAAACAAAACCCGGAGTTCGCAACAAAATCTCGAATCGTTTATTCTCCCACACCGGCGGGGAAACAGGGCAAAAAACGACCTCTCCAAATACGCGAATTTTACATAACAAAACGCCGCGAGACCCGGTTCGCTTTTTTTTCTCCTCCCTCCATGCCGAGCAAATTAAATTACCACAGCGAATATAAATAATGGCGCAGAGGCGCGTTGAAAGTTCGCTGGAGCACGGAGTTAGCAACATATTTCGATAGCACGGTGGCAAAACAGTCGGCGGTTGGAAGGTTAACACATTACGAAGACCGATGTCGAGTGATAAAAAACACGCGAATTAATCTTGCCACGTCCGAATAAACTTCCGTTCCACGGGTTCGTTCCCATCCGAGTAATTAGCGTTCGGCGATCCTCCGTAACGGAACTTCCGGTCGGCGCTTGTCCCTCGGAGGCTCTCTCTTCCTCGATCCGAGTAATTTTCCTCGCTTGTTTCGCCTTCCGACAGCGTTAAGGCGATGTTCGCACTTAACTCACTAGCGCCACCGCTGCTCGTATCTCCGATAAACGCGATACAGGTGTCGTACGCGTCGTCGGATTATTTTCTAACTTTGGATTCTTGCATAGATAACTAGTTAAATAGACAGAAATTCTTCGATCGATACGATCAAGGGTTAACACTTTGACAGCCACCGCTAAACGCAAGATTTGTTTTAACATTATTTTACTTCCAAGTGTCTTCTAATTAGCGGATATAATAGGTCTACCGGAAAGTTCTGAAAATTAGAACCTTGATTAAGAAAATTTCAGACGTAGCTTATAGTTCAAAATTTTCTTACCGTCCAACAATTTATATATTCGCAATCCTATGTATAGTAAGTTCTATCTGTCTGAAAGTTTTGTCTTTTTATGAAGAGAAAGAAAATGATGCAGCTTTTAACTCTTTGAAGCATAGAATCTCAGAGAATAAAACAGATCTATGTTTCACGGAAATTTTTGCGCGTTAGGTTGAACAATATTGGTATCTTTTATTAACAAAGGTATCTCATAATATAGAAACATAATAAAATAATTCAATTAAATTTGTTGTTATAGGGTGGAACTCAAATAGTCCCATGCAGCTATTGCAATATTTCCTGAAGAAAAGGTGGAACATTTTTAATCCCACCGTGCTCCAAAGAGTTAATACACTTAACATTATTAACCATGCGATGTAATTTGCTTCCTAATCACTTCTTGCCAGCGTGATATAGTTCACAAGAGCTATACATATTCATACATGAAACGAAATTATCGGACAGAACTTTTCGGCAAACTTAATATTTTAAATGCACTATCACATTTCATTCGATTTTTACGGTCACATGAGAAACCGTGACGTGTCATATATGACCAACGTGGCAGTGAAAGTGTCAAACCGACTAATAACAGTCGCTGAAAGTGGCAATTTGCGTAAGAAGATGAACGCTTCTTGGGGAAAAAATAATTCCAAGTTTCGCAGAGTTGCGATTCGCGGGAGAAGGAATTATTCTCGTTTCTTTCGTAATTTCTTCGCGCAACTTAGATTGTCTTCGAGCATAACTTGTGTAAAATTACCCGTTGCTCGCACGTGTACGCTTGTGTAAATTCGCGCGTGTGTAACGCGTGTGCGGTTCGGTTGAAGCGAGGGTTTTATAGGCCGCGGCGTCGATTTAATGCAAAACAAACAACGATGGAAATTCGTGACAAAATCGGTGAATCGGAATTACAGGATCGTAAAGCGGCGCGATGAAAGTTTAATTGCCGATATTGATACACGTTCCAAGGGTGGAAGATTATTCGCGTTATTCGCCGATGCTGTTGTGATTGATCCTCGCATACGGATCGCGTGAAGAAGGTTAAGCTCGGATTAGCACTCGCGTTACCCGTGTTTTTCAGCGTAATAAAATGAGCTTGTGACATTCGAACGATAAACTTCCTGGCCAAGTGCTGTAAACGTTTCGTCAGTTAATCCAGACGGGATTAAAACTACGTTCCCCATGTACTTGCCGTTTGCACACCGAGTTACGGTATTCATTGGCTGGCTAATGATCCTCCTTGCTTCCTTGAATGCGAAATTTGTATAGAAATATTCGCCAAGGTATTCCGATTAAATTACCGGGTTTGAATTTCCATTGTACAGTCGAGTTAGGTCTATACTATATTTGGATCGTTCGAATTTTTAATTTTGGACGAAGGAAAATACGCATTCAATTATGGTATCTATTAAATGATATTCAAATTGTAAATTTAGACATAAATATTCGTTAATATCTTCACTGTCGTTCGATTTAGGTCTGTACTATATTTGGATCGTTCGAATTTTCAATTTTAGACGAAGAGAAATACGCATTCGATTATGGGGTCTATTAAATGCTATTCAAATTGTAAATTTAGACATAAATATTCGTTAATATCTTCACTGTCGTTCGATTTAGGTCTGTACTATATTTGGATCGTTCGAATTTTTAATTTTAGACGAAGAGAAATACGCATTTGATTATGGTGTCTGTAAAATGATATTCAAATTGTAAATTTAGAGATAAATATTCGTTAATATCTTCACTGTCGTTCGATTTAGGTCTATACTATATTTGGATCGTTCGAATTTTCAATTTTAGACGAAGGGAAATACGCATTTGATTATGGGGTCTATTAAATGATATTAAAATTGTAAATTTAGACATAAATATTTGTTAATATTTTCACTGTCGTTCGATGTAGGTCTATACTATATTTGGATCGTTCGAATTTTCAATTTTACGAAGAGAAATACGCATTCAATTATGCTATCTATTAAATGATATTCAAATTGTAAATTTAGAGATAAGTATTCGTTAATATTTTCACTGACGTTCGATTTAGGTCTATACTTATATTTAGCCAAGAGAGTATTTGGATCACATTCCTAGTTTCTAATTTTTACTGCAAAGTTGATTTGGTTCACTCGTAGCACTACAATTATTCTCGTTTCTCTAAAATATATGTATCTACTCGTTATAGCTCGATATTTCCAGTGTTAAATCTTCTTACACGATTATTCACAAATACCTAAACGACTCCAATTTACGTTCGAACAAGACCTTCTTCAAAAATTCCAAACACCATCAAATCATCGAAACACAAACGATTTTTTTTCTCAAAAACTTCCCTAACCATCAACCCATGAAATCGCAAAAATCGCGTGATCCACGTATCGGTACACGCAATAATACATGGCAGTTAACACTGAATCGATAAGCATCCGATAAACGTAGACACAAAAGCTCCGACGCAATTCTGCGTCGATTTCACTCGCAGCGCCAGCCCTCGTCTTATTTTCACTCGTCTGAATCCTGGACGAGGTAGGAAAGCAGGCGGCGCCATTGTGCGAACCGGCTCGCAGGATCCTATGCAAATTTCTTAATCGAAGTTTCAACGGGGAAAAGCGAAGTATCGGGGAAATTCTTTCGCTGGTTGTCGCGAGCCTGGAAACTGTTTCTACGCGGGTGCAGAGCAACTACCCCCCGATTAACGAGTAAGCTGCATTCGAGCCGGCTGGAAGTTGTTGCGCCGTGGAAAGTTCCGTAACAGCGACAGATGTAACAGGAGTTGGGCCATCGAGTGGCCGGCGTATTTATGACGGTTTAATGTAAATCGAACGGCACGAGCTGGCCGGAGTCGTGCAGCGAGTTCTCCTGCTTTGCTTATTCGCAATGTATCGCGGTGAAATACAGGCGGCTTCCTGTCTAAGACAAGGTATTTGCATTTGTCGATATCGCGTTACGTTGTGGTACACTCGCTCAAAGAATTGTTTCGCGTAGTACCCGGGGCCGTAATTGCGGGCACGAGAAAAGCGGTTTCCAGAGGGGAGAAACCAGACATCGAGGGAAGGGTAATTTGTCGATATCGTAGCAACGGCTGATATTTATTATTCCAGGCCTGAGAGGGCAGTCACACGGGATTAACCCATTGCACTCGACGAATTTTTCCTCGCCGGAAAAGAAATCGGTCGAGAGGTTGTAACGCAATGGAACTTGTTTCGCGATAAACGGTGGGAGAATGTGATATTTATTATACGGGCGTGCAATCACAACTGGTTTGTCTGTTTGAGGACATGCAGGTCAAAGAAGATACATTTTAGTTTATTTTTGGTATTTCATTTTTATCGCATACGAATTATCACTTTATATTCTATGCACTTTTCATCAGCCACTCGGTCAAGGATCTTTGGTATTAGCTCTATTTTAGCTTAGACTGTCGCGTGGGAATGTATACAAGTAAAATTAAGTAAAGTAAAATTATCAATATTTAGCCAAAGTCGATTAATCGGTCGGTATAGGTGTAAAATTGGCAATTTTTAATTTTATATATCATCGTAAGAAAATGTCCTACGAACTGAGAGTATCAGTCGCTGATAAAAGGATTGCTATAAATTTGTGATCATTCTGTAAACGATCCAGAGCAAAGAGTCCCGAAAAGGGGAAAATTCCTAAAGGTTTTTAAGAAATTCGATGGTTTTTAAGAGACTGGAGCAGTTAATCGAGGGAATGTGAAATAAACCTTTGCGAGGCAAGTTTTTTGGAGTACCTTGTATCTTTTTATTAAAAATGAGGAAGATCGAGCGAAATCGAGGGATGTAAGATGGAAATATGCAGAAACGTGATAGTGAAATGAGTAACTGAAAGTCGCGAAGTAGAGAGGGTATAAATAAATAAGTAGACAAATAAAAGTACGTGAAATTGCGAAAGTGAGAGATTGGAAAAGGAGCAACAAACAAATAAAAGTAAGATATGAAGTAGCAACGGCATAAATAAATAAAGAGGATAAGAGGATTATTTTATGAGAGAAAAGGGATGCGTATTTTTCATACGTTACTAGAGAAGAGATCGAGTAGAACTGCAGAAACAATGCAATTTGTAGAAACAAAACTAAGATGCAGATGAAAATATTTAGAAATACGAAAGTGAGAGATTGGAGGAATTCTACGGAAGTCTACGGAATAATAAAATTCCACGGTAAATGGAGATGCAGATAAAAATATGTCGAGAAGTAAAAGCGAAACCTGCAGACAAATTTCCCCTTCAAAAAAAGAAAAAACGATGTAATTTGTCGTCGCGTTATTACATCTTACGTCGAGGAAAAAATAATTCCAAACAGTAAGAGAAATATATCCGCGTGTATGTACAAATAAAAGGTAAAGATAAAAATATAAAAATGTGAATTTCGGTGCAGAGAATTAGCCGATACGTCGGGTAATATTTTTACAAAAAATATCGCGCGGAGTAGCGCGTGAAATGTGCAACTGTGCAAACAAATAAACAGAGATAACGGTAAAAATATGTCCGAACGTAAAAATGAGGCTTCAAAGGACGAATTTTACAAAAAAAAAGGTATATTCCATTACAAAAATTGCGACACGCAAACGAATAAAGACACCAATATTGTTGCAAACATCGCGTTGAAACGCACAAAAAATCCCACTTGCATGAAAATATCGCAGAACAAAGATATTTTCGCATTTTCGAAAACGGGCAGGAGAAAAAAGAAGGAAGAAATAAAATAAAAAAATTACCAGCTCTTTGGGAATGCGAGCGCGGTATAAAAATCTGTAAAAAAAACCAAAGCAATTTCTGAATACGATGTTCCGTTGCATTTCCATAATACGAAACAGATCATCCGGGGTATCGGAAGAAACGTAGCGGCGAGTAGAACGAGATAGAAACAAAACGAGAGGGAAGAACCGGATTCCGAACAAAGAGTATCATTTCATCTCTGCGCTGTGGCGGCCGCAAAAACGCGGTACAAAGTATCCCGTAGAAAGAAGAGAGATAGAGAGAACGCGGCTGTGTCCAGAAGTAAAGTATCTTGGCCGAAGAAGCGGGGAGAGGGAGAAGGAGCAGGTGAAAATACAAAAAGGGAGGTTTAAAGGAAGAGGATCAGCTTTGGAAAAACAAAGAGGCGCAATTTGTCGATACGCTGTTAGCCGAACGAAGAGATCGTTGAAGGCACATAGGAAACAGGAAGAGACCTAATTGCACGTATAAAGCGTTCCCGGTGGCTGGAGGAGGGGTAGAAAGACGGGCTGAGGGGGCAGGAAAGGTGGAAAAAAGCGGGGCGAAAAACCGGGGGAAAATAGAGGAAAAAGAGGAAAGGGACGCGTCGCGATACGAAGGGAAAAAGAGGAAAAAAAGAAGCGGCAGCAGCCCGAAGGAAGAGGATCATTTGGCAAAAAGAAGGAGGCGCAATTTGTCTCGTTGGCCATTTATTTCCTTCGCTTCCATTAACCGCTGAAGAAGCGAGCGCTCTCGATGCGTTGCGAGCGCAGGGGAGAAAATGATAGTTTAATGATTTCCTTTGCTGTTTAAGCCAAGGGGTCGCCGCGATAAAGCCGAATGCCGGCCGGTTCCTGAGAAAATTCAAACGGAACCCGAGAAAATTTAAGCCAACCGCGAGTATCCCGGCCATGTTATAGGCTGGAGAAGCAGGACAGGAGAGAGAGAGAGGGGACCGTACGTTGCGAATGAATATATCCATAGGTCCGTCGGAATGCACGGCCTGCTACTACTCTGCGCGACATTCCAGCAGGCACCGTTTCATGAATGGAGGGCCCGTAAAAAGCAGTCGGTGGGTCAACTCGTACCAGTTGACTCCGATAATTGCGAGGCCCGAGCCGGAGATCAGAGGGCAAAACGAGTCGACATTAGCCTGTTAGCCCATTAGTCCGAGCGAGTGCGCCCACTGGGCTCTGACAGCGACACCCGCACTCGCGATTCGCGCCGTCTCGGTCACCGTCAGATCAGACTCGCGTGGCAACCTAATGCCGAGTTTCACCGACTCTCCTCCACGATAACGCGTCTCTGTCGCTCCGGCGTCTATTCAGGGATCTACGTCGCCTATTCGTGTCATTCAGATTCATCTTCGACGAGAAATTTTGTCTATCGAAGCTCCAGCTGCTTCTCTCGCGGAGAGTACGATCAGAAATTACACCTGGTTCGCGATGCAGGACATAAATAATACCTAAATTATAATAGAATCTTCTTGGCACGATATATCAGCGATACAAAAATATCTTTACTCTTCAACACGAAGAAATTAACCGATATCGTGCAACATATATACTTGGACAACTCCAGCGTACATGAAGATTGCAAATGAAATCAGCTCGAAGATTAAATTTTAAACACCAGTACGAATAATATATTAAAGGAACTAAACAAATTGTTTTTTACAATGCAGGTCCAATGTCGATAGGAGATTTGCTCTTTGTTGAAGCTAAGTTGTAGGTAGAGAATTTTACCTTAAACTGTAGTAACGAAGGTGTTAATTGATATTATTTAGGTGCACGTAGATAGATTGGTGTTTCAACCACTTGCTTTTGTCACAGAATCGCCAATGACGTGGTATGTACGTCGACATGCGATTGTTACAAGAACAAAAATAACGTGCGTGGCACGTCAGGTGAGATTATTGCCAGAGCACAGATCATCATTGCACTGCATAGTGTACAGTTATCAATATTTAACCCAAATTCTAAAATGGAAAGCAAAAGTGAGGCATGAAACACTGTGTGATGCCTCTCAGTGAGTTACACTGGACCGTTCTGGTACACGCGTCGGTGAATCTTTTGCCAGCGCAAGTGGTTCAATATATACTTGGATCGTTTAGATGATAATAGATGTAGGAATGTAAAGTGTGTATGTAAAGTCTAAATACGAAGCGATAAATATATTAGGAATCTTCTTATTTCATTTCACTATTGAAAATATCAGCGAGGATACAAAGATGTAAGTGAAGCTTCGAGTTGCTGTCGTTTACCAAGAAAAAACTCTTTGAATTAACAGAAAGGGTTAAATAAAAGTACAAGAATGAAGGCAGGTCAGTTTTTAGTTTCGGAAGTCAGTTATAAAAGACGTAAGAAAGCAGTGAGTGGTGTCGAGTGAGATCGCGTAGTTTCCAGTCGATTAATCTATTAACCCTTTGCACTCGACGATTTTTTGGCTAAAGAGGAGCAGAAATTCACAGATGTTCTTCTATAAAACTGACGTTGCTTTTTCAATGATAAATAAACAATCATATACTAATAAACACGCAAAATTATTTAATTTCGTTATCTCGCATGTTGTTATATTACCTTAAATTTAACATATCAATTAACACTAGATGAGTTGCTCCANTTATACAATATTAATAGATTTAATCAACTTATATTAAATTTGTTAATATCGTAATTGTTTTTAAATTAAACTCATGGTTTTATTTTTTAAGAAAATACGTAGTTTTCTTTACCCGTAAATCTGACGGGTCTCCATAAAGATAGATATTCAAAAGCGTCCGTAAACCTGTGTTAACATGGGTCTTCAAAATTTGATGGCGACTGAGAGTCGCTTCTCGAGTGCAAAGGGTTAATAAAGCTTATTTTATTCTATACTCGATCTCGCTTTCCAAAAATACGATCGTACATAGAAAATAACAGACCTAAGGCCGTTGATTCTTAGAGGCGAGGTATGCAGACGAAATATGCGGCACTTGCTCGACGGTTGCTGATACGCGAGATTCGTTCTTGGCTGGAGTGAATAGCTGCTCGTAGCTCGAACGTCGGCAGCGAACGCGTTAACCCCCGCGTAATCGCGCTGTTAACCCTTTCGCGGGTCTAACAGCCAGCCCTGTCCTGTCTAGCCCTTCGACGACGGCAGGTACACCCTGATCCTTTCAGCGGTTTTCCACTTTTCGTCTCGCACTCGTTCCCCCATGTCTAGCTCACGACTACCATTTCACGGCTACTATTTCACTTTGCCCCATACCCTTTGCCTCCTTCTCATTTTCTCTGGTATTCCACACGGCTGCTCGCGGATACGCCGCTCGCGGCACACACGCGGCTGGAACGTAAGAGTAATGGGCCGGTGCATTAGAGGAGTCCGAGGAGAAAGGAGAGAACAAGAATGCGCAGCACGCTCGAGCGTATCCCGCTAACGCTCTCTCGCTCTCGTCGCTCCCCTTCGCGTGTTCCCATCCAGGCCTCCCAGCTCTCTCGGCCCCCCTCGCGACCCCTCGGGCCCCCTCTGACTCTCTCTCTATCTGCGATCGCGAACGCGCGTAATCGCACGGCATCCTCTCTGATACGCGTTTACTTGGCGCGCCAGCTCCCAGGGAGACACGAACCTCCTCGCGACCAGGGAACCCGCGTCGTCTAGCTCTGGCCCGTCGTAAAAGCAACCGGGAACCGGGTGAAACACCGCGTTATCGGTACAAACGCAAATTCGCGGTGAAGGAAAAATAAATGGGGCGTCGCGCGAAGCGGTTCATTCGCGTGTTTTTCGGGAAAGGTCTGAAGGGATCCTTGAAATGATTTAAGTCCAAGTGAGTCAGGTTACGTTGTTACGTTGGTACTGGATAGGATAGAAGGGAAAGGATGGGATGAGTTTCGTCCTCAACCTGCTAGGTATGGTTACGTAGTAGGCCCTGGTTTAGATGGTTTAGGTTTAGGTGTGATATATATAGGAATCAAAAGGTTTACTTGCGAGAAACCTAACCCAAACCTAAAATTTTACCGACCGCTACCGCAGAATACGTCCACTCGGCCTCAGATCTAAATTTTCGGTGCTCGTTTTTAGTTATTGCGATTTAAGAAGGACGGCGACAACAATCATTGACATGACATGACAATTGCCGCTATGACAACCGATTTTGACAAAAGCGGTTATCGCTCAGAAGGCGCTGGCGAGTGGTTGGTAAAGTGTTAACGCAAATATAGGTAACGCTCTTCTTGTTCAAGTTAAATAGGGTTTTCAATTGGATTTTTAAAATGAATTTAATTTCGGATAAAATGTTACATATGTCCCCTTTTTTTTCTTTAAAACATTGTAAACACATTTTAGGTGAGTTTGGACAATTGGATCAATAGATCGTAGTTTTTTGACATTTTTCCTCGCTTCCCTGCCTATTCTTCTAGTAACATAAGCTTCTCCTGTTGATTCTTACGAAACTCCAAATGATGTAACACTTTCATTGTTTTGTTTTTAGTATTATCGGGCATAGTATTCTCTGAGGGCAACTATTCGGTGACAAAAAGTTTCCAAAATTTTCTTATTGCTATTTTTCTTATTCGTGGCTCTCTAGTACACGATGTGAGTATTTACTATAGTTGTTCGAAGAGTAAATTCAGGGCTAATTTGCCGTTTATTTCTCTGTTTACTTTCTGGTGCGCCAGAAGAAAGTGAAGTTGGAATCTATCTGATGTTTCGTCGCGAGCGAACTGACTTTTTCAGAGTCTGGTCTAAGCTATGCTAAATTGGCCCGCGAGTCTACCAGTCATGGGGCCCTCATTGACTCGGAATTCTCAATGTGGAAATTGAAATCATAGAAAATAACTAGCGCATCGACGGATACGTTGCTACAGTGAATCTAAATTAGGAACTTAACAACAGTCCGTAGTCTTCCCTTTATATAGTTTATTGACATCTGTTATTGTGATTTCATCTTGCTGCGTTAAGTAGCTAATAGTTCTTACTTGATAGAATTGAGTGGAATGAAGAAGTCGAGAAGGATTAGTTGTTAGACTCGCTAGTTGTAAAGAATTGTAGAAGAGCCATAGGAGAGATAATTCGTACTATGCGTTACTCGCTTGAAATCCACTGAGAAAAGTGTTGCACCAACACTTACCAACTCACCCATTTTAACGCGATGGTAGAAATAGAGTTAATCCGTTTCCTTTATTAGCAGAAATTACCATTCCTATTCGCCTGATCTTATAACATCGTGTGACAACGAAATCTAACGAATTCTAGAAGTCTGGGGAAGCGAAGAAGAGCGAATCCTCTTTGCTCCTCAACCGAAACAGCTGACTTCAACTGACCATCGCATAATATTACGTCGTCCCATAAGTTCGTTCCGTGGTGATATTTACATTCTTCGTCGCATTCTATAAACCATATGAACGATTAACGTCTTTGTCAACGAAATAGGAAGAAGTCGTTTATCCTGAATATTTAAAGGTTTATTCGACGTATAATTTAAAATGATAAAAGTAAAAACCTGCACGAATTTATGAGACGACCTAATATCTTCAACCATCACACTCCCATTTTTATATCATAATCACAATAATATCGAGTACTTGCCCATATAATAATATACCTTCTTGAACGGCTCGACTAAATCTACAAATCTGCAAACTTTCATCTAAATCCCCAAGGACTTGGAATCTCTCCTCGTTAGACAGGAGAGAAAACTTGTACTTATGAAAGTGGAGGATTCACCGAGGACTTACGAGGGTACGAAGCTCGGTGGCTACGAGGGCGTCTGAGAGGTGCAACGACGTCGGGGGTAGAGGAGGATTGGATTCGAAACGCGGATAATGGGGACACGTGGACAAGGGTGGGTTAGGATCGAGAAATCGGTCGTCAGCGAGACTTTAACCGCGTTATCGATCTAGGGCCGGCTACCTTTGGCCGGAGGGTTAAAGCGAGCGAGTCGGCCATGTGTCCCCTCATGGCGGCACCCCGACTCGACCTATCGGGATTATTAAACGGAGCCTTGGCAAGATCGGCCCGGCCGAACCGCCAATTTCGGCTGGGCCACTTTCATCCCCTCGATGGTGCCACCCTGTCTCTCTGTCTGTCCGTCTGTGTCGCGTGCGCGCGCCGCTCCTTTGCCTCCTTTACCCGTCAGTGGCTTCTATTGGACTTTGTTAGACCAGCGATGTCTGAATGCCTCCTGGGTATACCTGTGCTCGCGCATGCATGAGTGTGCTCATCTCGACCATGCTCGCCTTCCCTCCGCCAGCCGCTGCCCCTCTATATAAACAAACAATTTGACATTTGCATCGTCTGCCGTTTTCTTCGCTGTCCTTACACGCGGCTACACGTGCGTGAGCATACCGCTGTACGCGATGCAGCCTGTCCTTCGTATATCACGCCGCCTCCGACGTGTACACGCGCGTTTCAATGGCAGACAAAGACGGCCTGGGATCGTGTTAGCCGTGTATTCGTGTCTCGACATTTTTTTCCCAATTATACCACCAGCCAGAGCTTTGGATCGTGCCTGCGACGTCGCTGGATTATCGATGGCTCGTTTTCAGGAGCTTCGTTTCTCCGTGGTTAACGTACCTACCAAATGGTTTGGCATCGTTGGATGTTGGGATAGATTCTTTCTCGTCGTTTAGTTTTTGATGTAGGGGATGTTCGGGGGCAGTTGATGGTGCTTCTTTATTTCCGGGACGCACTTTATGGAGTTTCTTGAACTTACAAGCTGTAATCGAAAGGGTTATTATGATTCAAGCATCTGTAAATTGTGGATGGAGGTTTGATAAGTAACGATGTTTCTTTTCGGTGATAGTAAGTTTTAGTTTAATCGAAGGGACAATATGTGTAATTGTGTCCTCGTGGATATAACTATAGTAGATGTAGATTATTATAATTTGACGGAGATTAGTAAATGTATTAATTCCTGTTCTATCTTAATACGAGTTAACGCCATTTTTTTTTTAACGCTAGATTTACGGGACTCGTCGATTTGACGTATGAGTTGCTTCAATTATACGATATTAACAGATTTAATTAACTTATATTAAGTCTGTTAATATTGCGATTGTTTTCAAATTAAACCCATAATTTAAAAAAAAAAAAAATATGTGGTTTTCTTTACCCTAAATCTGACGGGTGTCCCTAGAAATAGGTATACAAAAAAACCACCGTAGACCTAGTGTTAAGACAGGTGTACATTTTTAGTAATAACAAAAAAGGGAAAGTCCCAGTTTTATTTCAACTAAAAAATAACACGATACGCTCAGGACTCGTTCGAAAACTGCTCTCACGTATACTCCTCGTGGATCTAACCATAATCGGCATAGATTATAGTGATCTTGGTGGTACGATGAAAGTGAACAATTTTTTTCTTTTCTTTTTTAAAGCAGGTGTTCGTTTTTAGTAATTGCGAAGAGGAAAAATGATTTTGACCAGGTGAATAGTGCTTTGGTAAAAACAGTTTCATTCTGAGTACTCTCTCTTTCTAATTTTCAACCTGTTTCACTCGATTCGTTCTGTTCGTCGAAAATTCCTCGATCAGTCATTTTCCATTAAGAATATATATTCCAACCTAAACTTCTCTCCTTAAATACTCACAGTAATTAGCCTAAGACTTAGTATTTTCTCCAACTATGTCTCGAAACCATCATTCCATTTCCACGTGATTACAATGGTATTTTAACAGTTGGCAGTAAGAATTGCGATTTTAGAACGCGAAAGAAATTTCTTTTCGAAAATTGGCTAAAATATCGGGATTTTCCATGGTGAATTGAAAATTCCAGAGCGGGATTGTACAAATTGGTACAGTGATACCCGGTTAACCGCGAGGGGGTTAATGTATCGTTTTAGTGGCGTTGTTTTGGGTGTGAGTCGGAGGATATTTCGGAAAGAGTTATTAAACGGAAAGTGTTTCCGATAATGGGGCAATCGTGTAGAGACAGGGATATATTCGGTTAATTACGTATTAATTTACTTATCGCTATCGCGATCGCACATTTCCAAATCAATTGCAGCCCCTATTCATTAACCTTATTCACTGCGCGCGTTAACATTAGTATTAACATAGTTCCACGACTGTTACATTAATAGCTTATTAACTCGGTGGAGCTGTTCGCGATATCGATGCCAAAGGACAATGGTTGTTGCATCAGCTGAGCAACTGAAGCGTGGAGATTACGTGCATATGTATACATGGTATACAATCAAATTTTTCGAATTCTTCATTCGATGTCGTAAGGTCCACGAATATCACAAATTCCACGAATATTGCAGTTAATAATTTATAGTAATTTTATAATAACTTTTCGATCCATTTTGGGGTAATTTAGAGACCAAGATATTGCAGTTTCGTTATTTCCATACATTCTACATCAAAATGAATGATAATTGTTAGAATAAGAGTAGAAATACCTAAATTTGTTAATTGTCAATAAAAGATGTATCCTGTCAGATTTCCCTTCAGTTATTATATAAAATAAAGCGTTTAATCTTTGCATTTCCTTCTCTCATTCAACAATAATTTTGACTCATGGTCAATGTAATTAAATTAACAATGCACTTTGATCAATGAATTTTGTTATCTTGAATTACTATAATTACGACCATAGCTGTGGAGTTTAGAACAAATATTCCGAGTGACTATAGTCATGTCTAGTATATGCTGATCACTCTAACCACTTTACGTTGTTCGACTCTAGCATACAACGACATTGCCATAGGCCCAGCAGTCGTGGTCGAACAACTATAGTTATATTCGATACACAGCGAGTATTCGACGTATGACCATAATCACCTTCAGCATACGGTTTTATACACCTATTATCCAACTTGCTTCTCAGTCTCAAACTACTCACACGCTACAAACCTAAACCACGATTTCCTTCTGTAGTAATGTCAGGTGGAGAACAGATCGAACGTGTTTTTAAAATAAAAGTAACTTATTAAACCTATATTTTGCCAACTCTACTCACTGATTCTACTCGTCTATAATAATATCCTTCCATCGTTTCACGTTTCATTCCATTACAACGTCTAAACGATTCTAAACCGCACAGAGCTTTCTTTAGCCTCTCGACTAAAGCACCGACTGACAAGCCCACGCTGCAATCTCCAATCAACCCTTGAGAAAGAACGGGAAAACCTAACTCGTCGCTTTGGGAAACCCTGTTCGAGTCAGACGCGAAAACGCGAAGACTCGCCCGAGGCTGCCAGCGTCCTGGACCACTTTCCGACCAGGGCGCTGGAAAACTCGAGTTTCCCTTCGTCTTAAAATTCGATTCATTATACAACGGTGCTCAGGCACGACGGGTCGTTTCGCGTAGAACGGCCATCCTCCCGGCGGGAATCTATTATCGCGCGGAATGAACGGTAAACACGAATTAAGCCGTGTACACAAGGGAGGCGAAGTCATTGGAACAACATCGTCACGACGATCCGCGAAATTTGCATTATTTAACTGCTCGTCTGAGGTCATGCTTGGAACGGATGCTGCGCCCCTGTACGCGGATAGAGAAGATCGGAGAATCAAATGGCACCCATTAGGGCACGCCTGTCTCTCTCTCTCTCTCTCTCTTTCTAGTTCCTCTCTTCCCGGGGAGTCGATCCAGTCCTCCGAGTTTGCACGTCGAGATGGAAAGAGGGAAGAAAATAGAGGAACCGTGGAAGAAGATCCTCCAGCAACGTCTCTGCCCTTCGCACGGCCATTCGTCTCGGTCCCCGCTGCCAAACGAACCCTGCCAAGCACGGCCTGACACCGCCCAGGGCCTGGACCCCCGAGTCACGCCATTGTCGCCGCGCAGCTGCAGTTTTTTCGCGGCCAAGATCGAGTACGGTCATCCCCGCCGACCCTGGCCAGGCTAAATTAGTTCCATTTCACGGCAACTTCCTTCCGCGTGTACCCAGTGACTATCGTCGCGAGGCCAAACTTCCCGAAGACGCTTCCTCGGAAATGTCCTTGCATCCGTCACGCTTGTCCCTGCGGAAAAAAGCTGTGCCTTCGCTTCGCCGGGACACGGGTCGATCTAGAGGTTTAGGATAGTCTGCTCTGTGGGGTGGTCAAGGAATTTTCTAGGGAATTCTAGGGAAGCGAAGTTTGTTATTCTTACCGAGTCCCTCGATTTGTACTACACGGCTTTTCTTGGTGTAGGGTTAAGCTTCGATTAGCTTTGGGTTTAATTTTGATTCAGATTAGCTTCGGATTGTTCCTTGATCTGGAGTCCATTGGCTAAAATAGTTGGTCTTTCAGAGGTCAAGATCGTCTGTATTGAGTGATCAAGGAATTTCCTAGGGAATTTTAGGGAATCGAAGTTTGTTATTCTTACCGGGTCTCTCGATTTGTACTACACAGCTTTTCGTGGTTTGGGGTTAAGCTTCGATTAGCTTTGGGTTTAATTTTCATTCAGATTAGCTTTGGACTGTTCAGCTTTCCTTGATTTGGAATCCATCGGCTAAAATAGTTGGACTTTCAGAGGTCAGGATCGTCTGTATTGGGTGGTCAAGGAATTTCTATAGGGAATTTTAGGGAATCGAAGTTTGTTATTCTTACCGGGTCTCTCGATTTGTACTACATAGCTTTTCTTGGTCTGGGGTTAAGCTTCGACTAGTTTTCGGTTTAATTTTGATTCAGATTAGCTTCGTACTGTTCAGCTTTCCTCGATCTGGAGTCCATCAGAGGTCAGGATCGTTTGTATTGAGTGATCAAGGAATTTCCTAGGGAATTTTAGGGAATCGAAGTTTGTTATTCTTACTGGGTTCCTTGATTTATACGACACAGCTTTTCTTGGTCTGGGGTTAAGCTTCGATTAGCTTCGTTTTGGGTTAGCTTTTCATTCAGTTTTCCTTGGTCCGAACTTCACCAACTATCAAAGCTATTCGATCAGCTACCTAGGCACTAAAAACTAAATATGCGATACGAGAAAACCCTAGTGAGATTATCCATTTAGCCACTAGGCGATTTATGATGGTCACCCGTCAACTAATATTTTGAAACAAAATTGTGCAACTACTGTAGTGGTTTCCTTCTACGCCATGCTTCTCAACGAGGAACCCTCGTGACTGCTCTACACTTCGTTTCTTCAAAGGTACTCTGTAATAGTCCTCCAAGTGACGTNTGTATTGAGTGATCAAGGAATTTCCTAGGGAATTTTAGAGAATCGAAGTTTATTATTCTTACTGGGTCTTTCAGATGTCAGGAAGGATTTCCTAAGGAATTCTAGAGAATCGAGGATTGTTATTCTTCCTGGGTTTCTCGATCCAACGATTTGTTCTATACGAATTTTCTTGTCTATGATTAAGCTCAAATTAGATTTGAGTTTGATTTTGATTAGCATAGTTAGTCTTTCAAAGGTAAATATGATTATGTATCTGGGTTGTGAAGGAATATCACGGGGTATTTTAGTGAATTGAAGTTTGTTATCTTTACTGGGTTCCTCTATTTGTACTACACGGCTTTTCTTCGTGTCGGATTAGTGTTGGATTAAATTCGTTTTGGGTTAGCTTTTCATTCAGTTTTCCTTGGTCCGAACTTCACCAACTATCAAAGCTATTCGATCAGCTACCTAGCCACTAAAAACTAAATATGCGATACGAGAAAACCCTAGTGAGATTATCCATTTAGCCACTAGGCGATTTATGATGGTCACCCGTCAACTAATATTTTGAAACAAAATTGTGCAACTACTGTAGTGGTTTCCTTCTACGCCATGCTTCTCAACGAGGAACCCTCGTGACTGCTCTACACTTCGTTTCTTCAAAGGTACTCTGTAATAGTCCTCCAAGTGACGTTTCTCACCGAGTAGTCAGTCTTCTTGTCGAGTGACGTTCCTTCAGGAAAGAACTTGCATTCACCGAATATTCCTCATTTGTAATCTCTGCTCCGTTCAACGACCAAGCCAAACGTTCATTCACTCTCTGCTACCTATCTGCAGCGGACTGGCTGTCAAACATGGATGCTGAGAACGAAACTTCAACCCGTTCGTTGGCAAGATATCTGCAGCCGTCAACAGCCTATTCTCGCGTTCGATCGAAACGGTTATGGCTGTTTACGAGCAATCGTATTGGTCCTGTTTTACGCATCGCGGCGTTTGTACGACGTCTGAGCACGAGCACCGAGTCCATTAAGCCTCCGCGAACTTGTTAGACGATTCTCGGCTTCTTCTTTCTCGTTCTCTAAGGGATTAGGAAATCGGGCCCGTGTTCCCTGCACGTGTCATTCGCGCGCGATTGTTTATAACGCCTGTCAATCCTCTCGGAAACAGACGGATCCTCATCGATCCCGTGGCAGGTAGCCCTGTCAGAGCGAGTTTGGCAGCCAGCCACCCGATATCACGCGCGTCCCAGGGAACTCGAGGCGACGCGGCGCTCAGACTTTCCAAGTAATTAGGATTTTCGGATTTTACCCGGTGCACTCCGGGCTCCTCGGCGTCGTACGGCTGGTGACGGCAGGCGTCCAGACGCTTTCATTAGCGGGCTCCTCCTCGGTGGACCGAGAGTGCAACGAAATTCCGAGGGCCGTTAATTTTCACGCGATTGTACCCTCTTCGAAGGTCACGACGGTACGCGAAGGTTGTGCGAAACGTATCGATTGTTCGACGTTAATTAGCGTGTAACAAGAGTGCGTTACCCTCTGATAGCGTGGTCTGTTTACTCGAAAGGAAGTACAATGCAACGCGATTTTAATTGTGGGAATATGATATTCTAATTAGCTCGCGAGGTTCAGTGGAACGCGGTGAAACCGCGGGGTTATGGAAATTAGAAAAATAGGCGTGTTTACGGATTTCCAGCGTGATCGAAGACGAAGTAATTTGAATTTCGTCTAATCTTATTATTTCATTTAAATCTATCTTAATTAATGAGGTGAGTTGGTAGAAGTAATAGGATGTTCAGAAGATAGACTACGATGTGAATTAAATTTTCTGAAATGTTTGTTTTGTGATCTACCAATCTCGAATTAAGGGGATGGTAAAAATCGGGGTCTATAATATTTTTTTCTATGCAAACTGTGATACATTTTGGTATGCAGTTTTCCAAATTGGAATTTTTCCTATTTTCTTTTTTAACGAAGTTATTGACAATTATATACTAATATAATTAATATAAACGTATTCGATTGATTGACACGATTTCGGTTCGTCTGAGACAAAAAACCAAAAAGCATGTTAATTAGTATAAACACGGCTATAGCATGAACCATCAAGACAGCAAAATTTCGAAAAGTAAAGGAACGGCAGCATTTTGAAGTTTAAATATCGATATCTCTCGTGCTTTTTGTATTTCAGATGGTAAACAAAAATGGGAAAAATTGTCAGATTTTGAAATTCGTGGTTCATGTAATAAAGATACATCCCGTGTAAAGACCTCGAAATTTCGAGTCAATCGGTCGATTAAAACACGAAATATCCCTTTACTCGGGCTTCGAAAAGCGCTTTCAAATTTTTCGTGCAAATATCCAAGGTTTGTATTCGCGGAGAGTAACCAACTTGTACAGAACCAGTCCTTTGTTTATAGGCCGCCATAGACACAAAGAGCGCGATAAAACGAAAAATCTGAAAACATATGTACGCAGCAGCAAGTCATCGATATCGGATCCACGCGTAGTATCAAAGTAACAGGTTTTCCAATTTTACGAATTTCATCGAACGAGTCTGCACGCGTGTTTCTAAGTTGCAATCACGAAGAAAATAAAAAACAAAACAAAAAATCAACACTTTCGCTATCCAAGAACACACGTACATTCCGTTCTCGAAACGAAAGCAGAGTCTATTGTATCAAAAAATTCCCCGTGTCTGCCAATTAAACTCAATGTACCCTTGTATCTCGTTAGCTCCTCGCCCTAAAGAGAAATAAAAAAGACACGATTATCGCTGCGCCAACGGAAAATAGTTACAACGAAGCCTGGGGGTGAAAAATCGCGGAGCCTTCATCGAAAATCCTTCATCACGGGCGTGGCCGTTGGTAATCGCGAAAAGCTGGAAATTAACAGGCGGTATTTATCATCGGCGATATCGGGAGCGATAAATTGCAGCGTCGCGACGGTGGAATTGTCGGTGAAAAAACGCGCCGCAGGCGGCAGAGTGAGAGAGAGAGAGAAAAAGCAGATCGTCGCGGCCTGGCCGATCCCTGGAATCGCATTTATCAAGCATAACCGTATCCGTATCGCGTATGGTAAAACCAGCAGGTCCCCGTGGGCTTCGTTAACTCTGTTGGCAATAGCGGAATGGGCCCGGAGCGGTGACTGAGCTTCGAGAGCCCGATCGACTGGATCGCGCAGGGCCGTTTCGCACCCCTCGCCTCGCCGCCCTTATGAACAATTTCGCGAATGTCAGGCACGTTGACGCTTAATTCACGGACGAATTTGCACGTCTCGCGGTTCGTGACGGCGGAACGAATGGCGCGCGGAGCTAGCGAGGACCGGCAGCTTTCGCACGTATAAAGCCGTTTAAATTTATAGGCATTACCGCGTTCGGCCTCTCTCCGCTCACATATAACTGTGTATGGCGAGGCGGGGGTTAAGGCGTTACAATGGAAGCTGCTATTAAACCCTGGTCACGGTGCCGACCAAAATGTCGGCCGGCTGATGTTAAACGCGGACCGAATAAAAATTTCCCAACCCCTGGCCGTGGTGCCGTCTTTTCTGTCCTCGCATCGGCTATCTCTCTCTCCCCGTTTCTCTCCTTTCTTTCCTCCGGTTCTCGTCCCGACGCTTCCACGTCGGATGACACGTCTCGCAGGTGGAAGAAGCTGTTACTATCCTTTCCGGTTAATCGAAATATTTTTCGTATCGATGTACTCTCTGGCAGATAGGCAGCATTTCTACACTGAGAAGGTGAAACGTTGCGTGACTATGAGTCTATTAGTGTATTGCCAAGGTTAAATCTTGAGTGACTATAGTCGTTATCGTGAATGGCAGGAGTGTAGTAACGATAGTTAGTATACCGTGAGAATTATTAAGGTTAACCCTTTGCGCTCGAAGACTTTTTTGCTATGAAGAAGCTTTTTCTATGTCTCGATAAGCTCGGTAGTACCCTTTATGTGAAAATATCTTAAAAATAGTATACTTTTGGGTTTGGAACGAGCGGAATTATTTTATTTTGATACTTAGCGTGTAGTTATCTTTAATATAGTTATTATCGCTTCGTGTTTAAGTTATGGAATTAAAACGAATGGTGACTGAGAGTCGCCTCTCGAGTGCAAAGGTTTAATATACTCCGAGAATCAAACGTTGGATGACAATAGTCATCGCAGTGATAGGAAAATCTAGAGTGACTATAACTATCGGAAGTACGCAGCAAAGTTCAAACGTTGTGTGACTAAAGTCACTGCTCTTGTACAGTGAATGTCGGATGTTGAGTAACTATAGCACCGAGAATATGGCAAAGATTAAATCTTGGGCGATTATGATCTCTATTATTACACTGCGAAGGCCAAGTCTTGGACGACTATTATCACTGTTAGTATTCTGAGAAGATTAAACATGGGATGACTCTAATCACTGTTAGGATCCAGCAATGGTGAAATGTCGAGTCACTATAGTCACCGCTTTTATGCAGTGACCGTCGAAATTTGAGAATACATAGCGAAAGTAAAATTTTGGACAACTATAATCACTGTTGCTACTCTGAGAAAGTTAAATATTTGGTAATTCTAATCACTGTTAACATCCAGCAATGGTCAAATCATGGGTGACGATAATCACTGTTAGTTTACTATGAAAGTCAAACGTTGAATGACGATAGTTATTCTTCCGGTTCTCGTCCCGACGTTTCCACGTCGGAAGAAGCTGTTACTCTCCTTTCCGGTTAATCGATATATTTTTCGTATCGATGTACTCTCCTTCTCTCTGGTCATCGCGGAGGGTTAACGTCTCGAGGGAGAGGAGGGGTGCTTTTACGAGGTTAGGCAGCAAATGAAAATTCTTCGAGCAGTTTGCTTCGCATTGTCGGCCATTCAGAGGATCTCGCGGAGGTTTGATTGCCGCTGCTACCGGGGACAACTGGTCTCCGGGCTTTAATTTAATGGATATCGATGTCGGCCAGCGTTTTTCTCCTTTTTCCACGGCATTATCCCGCTCGATCAATTTCCCTTGGTTCCGCTGCCGCCCCACGGCTCTCGGTCGCGCGCCCAACATTGAAATTGTCCGCCGGAAGTGAAAGGCCGCATAAATCTTCCTCCCTCGGAAACCAGTCGCCGATTCTGCTGCCTTCTTGACGTCGATTCTGTTCCTGGCCAATTCCTTTTCGCCAGTCACGCTTGCAGAAGGGTTTTCGAGTTTGTTCCTGCTGCCTCGGTTGTTACCGCGTTGCTTCCGGTTCCTTTTAAGGGTGTCTTGCTCGATTTTTGCCGACGTTTTGCGAATATCGTTGCTACGAACTGGTGAGAGGTCGTGTTTCGAAATTAACGGGGCTTGTTCGTGCGGTCTGGGACCATGTGCGTTGCATTTTTTGGTAGAAATGGTTGAAAAGTGCCCGTGATACGCGGACCGTTGTCCGAAGGGCATTTTAAAAATTCGTTGTAGATCGTGTACGTAATTCAGGGTCTTCCTGTTATTCCGAATGAAAAACTCAACGGGATTCCTGTTGAGCAAGAGTACGGCTATGACTGGGAGTAAAAAGGATTAAAAATATCGGGAAATGAAAAGATGGCCGCACTCCGAATGTACCTTATCGACTTTTTCATTTTCTTTTTTTAATGTACGAGGATGAAATGCTGGAAGAAATGCGAATTTTTAAACAATTTTAATAGAGACTATAGCCACGAATGTATTGAATATTTAGACAAAATTTCGTGCTAATTTGTCCATCACTTTTTGAGAAATCGCGTTCACTGTTTTGAGAAACACAGTTTCGAGAAAAACGCGTTATAAATTTCACGTTTTTATAATAATGACGCTACCTACCAGAGTTAGAGTTTAGTATTTAATTAAAATATTTTTGAAAACATGTATTTTAAGATTAAAAAAGAAAAATCGGGTTTTTTGACCTCTTTAAAAGATATGGTTCGTTAATACTGGAATATTAAAATTAATTTTCACTTTTTCGATGTTCAAAATAATTCCTTTCCAGAGTCATAGATAATTATTTTTTAAATATTGTAACTTTCGAGTTGAGTTATGCTGAATAACAGTCACAATTGAATATCGTTTTGTTTCGTTGAAAATAATCTCTCTAATTTGACTTTTGTTAATACATGGAATGAATGAATATATATAGAGCGATCCAGATAAAAATGTCTGTTTTATTAATTCCTGTACGAAACGATTTGACACATTTAGCTATAAGAAGAATCTTGATACGTCATTGACGATTCTCCAAAGCGAAAGAGGTCTTACAATCAACGAAATTTCAACGAAAATTGTAAAAGTAACTTCTTCTTACAATATATTCGCCAGTTTGTGTATAATTAACCTTTCGCAAATTGCGATGAACATTCGTCTCAAAGGCCGTTTCGACTGTTCCACGCTAATCGGACTCGAATGGAATAGTCCGTAAATTATCTATCGCGTCGCAATTATCTATTGCAAATCAACAAGAAACGCAAATATTCCCAGTACCTTGGCCAAGTGCCGTGCACACACATTCCTCTCTATCTATCTATTTGCGTTATGATTAGATCGAAACTTGCAGAGTGTACACTGCCATAAACAGATTACCCGATCGACTTCCATTTCTCGATATCCAATATCCAGGGCCCCGACAGATCCAAGAAAAACACATTTGCTCCGCTGCCGACCGCGCTGCTTAACATTTCCACCGAACGCTCCTCCATCTCGAAGCTTCCTTTATTTACACCGGCGAACCGACGTGTAACCAACAGCACTCGCCAACCAATGCCCATAAATCTCTCGGGATCGATCGGTTTCATGCGTGTGTCGAATCGGATTAAACTCGTTCGTCGATCTTTCCATCCCGTTTCAGCCGAACCGAGCTGATCCTTCGCGGCCCTGACCTCTCTCAAGGCCCACCCTGTCTCTTTCTCTCTTATATTTTTCAATCGGACATCCACTCGTTCGCGATCCTGTATCTCCATACCTTGCTGTCTCCGTAGTCCATGGTGGTTGTCCAATTACATTCATGCAATCGGATGCGTTGTTCCCGGTAATTGAGAGACGATCCGTTCGCCAAGCTCTTCTCTCGCGATGGCTAATTAAGACGGAGAGCCAGGGCCAGCTGAGGGACTACTTTTCTTTCCTCTCTCTCTCTCTTCCTCTTTCTCTGTGTTGTATTTAAAGCCTTTTTACTCTCCTGTTCGTTTCCTGTCTCGGTAGTTCTATAAATCTAGGTTTGTTGCCATTGAATAGTGAGTGATCGATGCATGCTTTTCTATTCGTCGTGAATAATTTCTTGGGTGAGTTTCGGTTTCGACGTGTTTCTTTGGTGGCGAGGGTTTTTAGACAAATTGGATCTTTATGATCATCGTCTCAGGAATTATATTTCAGGTTGCATTAAGAGATTTTTCTATCGTTACAAATTTACAGAGAGAACTTTGATGACTTTGAACGATACTTGCATTCTTATGCTCGAAACTGACTACTGTAGAGACGAATCTCTCGATTTTGAGACGATAGGTAAGATTTATACCACTATTAGGAAATAAATTATTAGAGAAGAGAAGAGAAGAGATTTCTAAGGCTAGGAAAGTAAAGGATTTGAAGATTAAAGGAGAAGAGAATTCGAAGGTTAGGAAAGTAACGGATTTGAAAATTAAAGGAGAAGAGAATTCGAAGATTAGGAGAGTAAAGAATTTGAAGATTAAAAGAGAAGAGAATTCGAAGATTAAAGGAGAAGAGAATTCAAAGGTTAGAAGAGAAGAAAATTTGAAGATTAGAAAAAAAGAGAATTCGAAAGTTAGGAAAGTAGAGAATTTGGAGATTAAAGGGGAAAAGAATGCGAAGGTTGAAGGTAGAGAATTTGAAGATTAAAAGAGAAAAGAATTCGAAGATTAAAAGAGAAGAGGATTCCAAGGTTAGAAGAAAATTCGAAGATTAGAAGACAATTCAAATGAGCAATAGATGCTCCATACTAAATAAAATAAAAAGGGATAAAAAGGAAAAGTTAGCCAGTGTTGAGTTTGTTCAATTAACCCTTTGCACTCGAATGGCGACTGTCGGTCACCATGAAATTTAAAAAACCCATATTAATTAACATATCAAATTTACCATAATATAACAATATGCGAAATATCGAAATCAAATAATTCTATGTGTTAATTATTACACGA
>NIJG01000051.1:755590-775639 GCA_002201625.1 Euglossa dilemma | reverse complement strand
CCCTTTGCACTCGAATGGCGACTGCCGGTCACCATGAAATTTAAAAAACCCATATTAATTAACATATCAAATTTACCATAATATAACAATATGCGAAATATCGAAATCAAATAATTCTACGTGTTAATTATTACACGATTCTTTATTTACCGCTCAAAAAAATAACATCAGTTTTATACCAGAAAATTTGTAAATTTCTACCCTTATTTAGCTAAAAAATCACCGAGTGCAAAGGGTTAATAATATCTACACTAAGGAACATAACTACAACACCACCCCTATTTTTGAGTATTTCGTATATTTGGGTATGAATGGAAAAACGTCGATTATACAAGGTACCATTCTTGTCCTCTGTTCTCGGTGTATATATGACTAAATAGTCATCGAACAATACACGTTGTCATCTCGGTGTCAAGAGAGGTGAAAAGCTTTTCGCTTTTCGGCGAAAAGAGAGGAAGACGTTGGCTCTTGCAGGACAGAGGAGAGGGATGAAAGAATAGAGAGTCTTTGATAGTTTTATGTACCGAACCGGCACTTTGCGAGAGGTTTCTCTGATTTATTGCCACATTCGTTTCCCACCTTCCGACACATCTAGTTTCGCATTGTCTCGGCAAAGGGCATTTACGACGATGCTTACCGGGTAATGAGACATTTTTCTCCACTCGATCGCGGTTCAATGGCCTGTCGACATTTGTGTCTTGGAATTCTACCTGATTTACGCGCAGCGTAACCTATTTGTATCGAGTTATTGTCATTTCTATCGCGCACGATATATGAAACTTTCTATTCCTTTTATTTCCGATGGATTTCGAATAATTTCGGCCTTTTATCGTATTTCCATTCGATAATTTTTAATATTTCAACGCAGAACGAAGTCGAAATGAATTATCGAAGAATCAAGGTATTTTTTCGGAAATTCCTTTCAGCGCGTCATGCGTATAACTGATGATTGACAGTAATGGATTCGTACCTCGTAATTATTGATTCGAAATCGCTGGTTTTAATACGCGATTTCGCTAATTCACCAGACTTTTCGTTGGGAATGAAATATTTGCCGAGTTTGCAAAATCATCGCTGGTTCTTCGCGATCTTGAATATAACTTGAAATTCCCTGGTTCTATTGGTATAAGAACGATTAAAGTTGTATAACACCGGGAAATAATTAAATTGAACTAATTTATTGCGGCGAAGTGTCATTCGATTAAGACTTAACGGATATAAGAATTTCAAAGAGATTTTCAATCTTATCCAGAAAGTGCGAACTATTAAGACACCTGCTTTCCGCGTTTGAAAATCTGGCTGAAATATTCATCCGGTCAATCGGATCTCATGAACGATTTAAACCACACGTGACACTTGGCGACGGATTTAGAAGCCTGGTATATAGAGCAGAAATTTCGTAAATAGAAGCATCGAGATTTAAAATTCATTCGATTCGATCGATTTTCCCCTTCCTCTCCTTCAATCGCCCTCTGAAATCGTTCGCCACAGACGTTCCGATTCATCGATACGTCGATTCGTTAATTAGACACGGTAACGAAGCGCGATAAAATAGTTCCCGCGAGTTTTTTCGGGATTTGCATTTCAATTAGGGAAGGAGACCGGGCAGGAAATCGCGTTAAATCGTTATTTCTCTCTGTTATTGGACGAGCAGGAGGAAAAGTGGGCGATCGCGGATAAGGAGAGAAGCGGAGGGGTTGAAGAGGGAGGAGAAAAAAAAAGGTGGACTTATAAGCAGTTGTTCCTCGTTCCGCTGCGAGGGAAAATGAAAATTTCCATGAATACCACCGCGATCTTGCTTCTTATTTCGTTCGCGTTACTTAGTCTCGTTTCCAGGCTGCCGAGAGTCGCTGTCGGCAACTGAAACGATAATTCTGTCCGGCTTCAGTGGCGACAGCGGAATTTGTAGTTGAAACTTTTGGATTTGTCGGGGCCCCGGACCCTAACTCTCTTCTGACCTGATGAAAAGATTCTTTTCTTGAGAGAGAGTGAGAAGGGGAGGGGAGTCGACTTCCATTCGATTTATTTCTTATTTAGGTATACTTGCCAATTTGGTTATGGAAAATATTTGTTTGCAGCTTTTGGTTATTACAGTTCTCAGTATTTACAGTATTAACAGTATTTACAATTTTGGTTATTACAGTAATTTGGAAGATTTGACTCGAGTTACTAATTATTTAGGTGTATTTGGAAATTTAGTCGTGGAAAATATTTATTTGCAAATTTTAATTATCGTAGGGATTGGGAAAATTTGACTCGATTTACTTGTTATTTAGGTACATTGCTTTTGGTTATTACAGTGATTGGAACGATTTGACTCGAGTTACTAATTGTTTAGGTGTATTTTGAAATTTAGTCGTGGAAAATATTTATTTGCAAATTTTAATTATCATACTGATTGGGAAAATTTGATCCTATTTACTTGTGATTTAGGTATATTTGCGAATTTATTTATGGGAAATATTTTTTTGCAGGATTTGGTTATTACAGTGATTAGAAAGATTTGACTCGAGATACTACTTATTTAAGTGTATTTTGAAATTTATTCCTGGAAAATATTTATATGCAAAATTTGGTTATTACATTCATTGGAAAAATTTCACTCGAGTTACTTCTTATTTAGGTATACTTGCAATATGTATTTATTTGCGAACTTTGGTTATTATAGTAATTGAGAAATGGTAAGAACAATTTGGAGAACGATTTTAAAGGGTTGAGAAATATATCCATAGACTATCGCAATAGTATATAATTACATTTAATGACAAAAATTTAAGAAAGAAATGGTTGTTTCGACACAATTGCATATTTTTTATTTTCTTTATTTTTTCACGAGAAGAGTGTAATAATTTGTGAATTTTTGTATGTTCTGTATCTTCTGAGATACATGTATTAAATATATAAATAATATTATATATAAACCCCATTTTAATCTATATCTTTTAGAAGACAGAGAATCTACAAAAATTCACAAATCGCTGTATAATTGATAGATTAAAGAAGAAGGAAGAAGTTTATAAATACACTATCACAAAGACCACAACGACACGAAGTAAAACTCTTATCATATTTTCTTAAAAATTTTCTTCGATCCCTTATTTAATTAGCCAACAATCAACCCTGACACGAATAAATTATTTCCATGCAATAAAAACGATTCTCCATCGTGATGATTATTTTTAAATCATTAACGCTAACCCTATAGTACCCTAAAACCTTCGTTAAAAATCCCCTGTTCATCGTTATCTTCTTACAACCCCTTCTGGTATAATTAATTTTTCACCGAATTTGTTACGTTGTTCCCGCGACTCCACCTGTAAACCTACACCTCGCGGATTAAAAAATCCATCGAACCCCTGTTCGACTACCCCTTCGGCACCCCCGAGCTTTCTTGGCATTTAAAGCAGAGCTGACAAAGGATCTCGCGAAATTTCATTATCGCAGGATATCGGTTAACGTTCAATTGCGAAGGATCCATAAGCGAAAGAGTCTTCCTTTGTGGCGTTGGCCGAATCTTTCCGGGCCAATTAATTGATAGCCGGGCGTTGTTAAAACGGCTGCGCAACAGGAAATGAAATTTCACCGCGGGTTGATCCGGCGTAAGCCGCGCAAGAAGCCTTGCGGCCTGTCGTGCGGGGGCAGGAAAAGAGGAAGACGAATGGAGAGGAAATAGATCAAAAGAAGTTGGCCAAGGGCCGGAGGAGATCGTACACAGTTTTCTTTGTCTATCAGCCGGGTTACGGCCGCCTGCATTGATTTCTCATTTACCTCGCTGTTTGTTCTTCGGCTCGTTTCTCTTCACGGCGCCCGGTACTCGAAACTTATTGAAGTTTCCGTCTATCTCGCGCCGGGCAACTTCCGTTGTTTAAACATTGCGGAACGATCCAACCGAAAGTGATTAGTCCCCGTCTCTGCCACTGCAATCTCCCAAGATTTCTCCTTTTTCCTTTAAACTGAATTTTCTTCCTCTCGAAATTTTTAATCGTTTTTTTTCGTTGCATCGGATCAGAGTATCGTCGCATTAATACTGAAACTACCGATCTGTGACGAGTACTTCGATACGTGATGATTAAACTGCAATCTTCTGTAAAACTTCTTCTTTATTTTTTTTTATTTTTATTTCTCTTTTGTAAATTTTTAATTATTCCTTTTGATCGTATCGTAGTATCGTCGACTTAATACTGTAACGAGTATCTATACTTGATATATGTTATTGATGATGATTAAACTGCAATCTTCTGTAAAACTTCTTCTTTATTTTTTTTTATTTTTATTTCTCTTTGGTAAATTTTTAATTATTCCTTTTGATCGTGTCGTAGTATCGCGGACTTAATACTGTGACGAGTATCTATACTTGATATATATTATTGATGACGATTAAAGTGCAATCTCTAAGATTCTTCCTTTTCTATCCTTTTTTTTATTTCGTTTTTATTTGTAAATTTTTAATAATTTCTGTTGCCTGTATGTTATAAGAGAATCATCGGCTTTTTTAATTTCTTTTTTATTCCTCTCTTTCGTTCGTAAATTTTTAATAATTTCTTTTGATTGCATCGTATCAGAGTATTTATCACTATGAAAATTAAAATTCATTTTGCAAGCGATTGCAAAGGGGAGAAGTGAAACGAGTCATTTTCATCCATTTGATAGTTCCAGTGTTGACAAGGGTTGTAAAAGAGTGGACAAGACGAAAGCCTAAACAGTCTATTCTTTTTTTTGGCTTTTACTTGGTTTTCTTTTCTCTTTTTTAATTATTTTTGTCGTTTAGTAATAATTGTGTCGTTTCTTATGCGATTCTCCTAATTTTTAGTACGATCCTTGAATTATATCTTATTTACGAGAAGAAACTTCTTCATTTGCAGGTTTCAGATATGTAATTTTAGGAATAAACGACTATCGAGAGCGTTTGGATCGATCGATAAAGTCTCGTGATTTTTTCGACGGTTTTAAATCATTTTTATGCTGCGGTTTTGAAATTTCGATATTTGCTCAAAGGAACTGTACAGGTGGCTAAAGGATTACTATAAATCATTGAGCTCCCACACGCGTGGATTTGGTCTTTCATACGAATTTGAAATATACAATATGTTTTTTCCATTAAAATTCAGCTTAATACAAATATTTCAGTACAGATATGACTTCGCTTTTCGGGGAAATTAATTATTGACAATAAAGCACGGGAGGCGATGAAACGTGGAAGTAACTCGGACCATAAAAAGTTTACATCATCCGTGAATTATTCTATAACCATTAAAACACTATGGGAAGATTCCTGAAATTTAGTATTTCAGTTACAAGGGAAAAGTTGATTAATTGATATAACTCGCGGATTCATTTACAAAGTATATGAATATTTTAATATTATGCAGCTAAGTGTATCTGTGTTACGATATATGCTAAATTATTTATTAAAAACGAGAGAAACGTAAACAAGCATTTTTAATTAAAATTCTTCAATTCCACGTTTCGAAAATTTGCACGATTTATTGCAAGTATCGAAATCAGCTATCGGTTCTAGAAAACATTTTCTACGGTCTCTCTATAATTAAAAACGGTACAAAATACAATATCCAGAAGCAAACGTTAATTTATTTTTAAAAGCTCCCTTTATTTTACTCCCGCTTTTTTTTAAAATACCGAATCCAGTTCAAGATATAAATTTACATACCACAATATCAAAAATATACTGCCGAAAATCAATATACAATACGGAAAATACAAAAACATATAATATAAAAATACGCGTGGTTTTGCGTTTAAAATGCTCCCTTTATTTTCCTATTTTTAAACAAAATTGAAACCGCTCTGCAATTCGGAAAATATCATCGCGTCAAAAATACACATCTGCGAAATCAATATACAACGCAGAAAATACAAAGGGATGCAATATTGAAAGGAACGGGTGTATTTTTATTTCCCGCGAGCTTCTTTTATTTCGCCGTTATTTTTTAAACACCGAATCCGGCTCGGAATTTGCATACCGCTACGTCGCAAGTAGTCCAGCACGTTACAAAGAATCGCGATAGATTTCCACGTTTCCTACCCCTATTATGACTCACATTTAACGAGAACAAACCTCGTTTCCCCGTATACTTCCTCCCACCCCCTATTGTACCACCCTCTTGTTCTCACCTGACACGCAAACAGCTCCACCACTCCCCGCCCTCGTTCCAATTCTCAAAATTTCCTTCTCGCTTCTCTGAAACTGTGCAACCAACTTGTCATCCCATTCTACTATAGTCCGCGAATCTCTGAAATTCTTATTTCAAAAAGCAAAGCAAAATAAAAATATACATTTAATCGTACGATTATTATTCCCTTGACAAAGTATGAAACCAAGGTAAACTAAAATTTCGTAGAAATTATGTTAGATGTTAAACGTTGGGTGACTATAGTCGTGATTAGTTCACTGTGGGGGTCAAATGACGAGTAGGTATATTCAGAGAGAGTGAAGTGTTGGATCACTATAATTACTGTTAGTAGACTGCGAAGGTTAGACGTTGAGTGACTATAGACATCATTTCTACACTGAGGAGGTGAAACGTTGCGTGACTATAGGTCGCTGTTAGTATATTGCCAAGGTTAAATCTTGAGTTACTATAGTCATTATTGGTAGATCGTGAATGGCTAGAGTATAGCAACGGTTGTTAGTATTCCGTGAGAATTATTAAGGTTAACCCTTTGGACTCGAGAGGTGACTGTCAGTCGCCATAAAATTTTGAAGACCCATATTAATTGATATATAAAATTTAAGATAATAGAACAATATGCGAGATATCGAAATCAACTAATTTTACGTCTTAATTATCCCACGATTCTTTATTTACCCTCCAAAAAAATAACGTCAGTTTTATAGTAGAAAATCTGTAAATTTCTACTTTCCTGCAACCAAAAAATCGTCGAGTGCAAAGGGTTAATATACTCCGAGAATCAAACGTTGGATGACAATAGTCGTCGCAGTGATAGGAAAATCTAGAGTGACTGTAACTATCGGAAGTACGTAGCAAAGTTCAGACGTTGTGTGACTAAAGTCACTGCTCTTGTACAGGGAATGTCGGATGTTGAGTAACTATAGCACCGAGAATATGGCAAAGATTAAATTTTGAGCGATTATGGTCTCTATTATTACACTGCGAAGGCCAAGTCTTGGATGACTATTATCACTGTTAGTATTCTGAGAAGATTAAACATGGGATGACTCTAATCACTGTTAGGATCCAGCAATGGTGAAATGTCGAGTCACTATAGTCACCGCTTTTATGCAGTGACCGTCGAAATTTGAGAATACATATCGAAGGTAAAATTTTGGGTGACTAGGATCACTGTTGCTACTCTGAGAAAGTTAAATATTTGATAATTCTAGTCACTGTTAACATACAGTAATGGTCAAACCTTGAGTGACGATAACCATCGCTAATTTACTATAAAAATCAAACGTTAAATGACGATAGTCACCCTTAGCTCTCAGAAAAGATCAACCATCAGCTGATAATAATTTTATTAATTTCTCCACTAAAAAATTCAAATGTTGAGTGACGATAGTCACCCTTAGCTCTCAGCGAAGATCAACCATCGACTGACTATAATTTTATTAATTCCTGCACTGTGAAAGTCAAACGTTGAATCACGATAGTCACCCCTTAACTCTCAACGAAGATACACCATTAACTGATTATAATATTATTAATTTCTCCACTGCAAAAGTCAAATCTTGAATAACTATAGTCACCGTTAGCGCTCAGTGAAAATCAACCATCGACTGACTATAATTTTATTAGTTCCTCTACTGTGAAAGTCAAATATCGAATAACGATAGTCACCCCTTAACTCTCAACGAAGATAAACCATTAACTGATTATAATATTATTAATTTCTCCACTGCAAAAGTCAAATCTTGAATAACTATAGCCACCCCTTAACTCTCAACGAAGATAAACCATTAACTGATTATAATTTTATTAATTCCACCACTGCAAAAGTCAAACATTGAGTGACAATAATCACCCTTAACTCTCAACGAACATCAACCATCGACTGACAATAATTTTATTAATTCCTCCACAACGAAACTAAAAAATTAACCCTTTGCACTCGACGAATTTTTGGCTACAGAAGAGTAAAAATTCATAAATTTTCTGCCACAAAACTGACGTTACCTTTCTCAGTGGTAAATAAAGAATCGTGTAATAATTAACACGTAAAATTATTTAATTTCGATTTCTCTCGTATCGTTATATTATCCTAAATTTTGTATATTAATTATTATGTGTCTTCAAAATTTTATGGTGACTGACAGTCGCCTCTCGAGTGCAAAGGGGTTAACTGTCAATTGCCAGTACAATACTCAGCAATCGCGAAGTATTCAACGACTATACTCCCTGCTACCATCAAAAAGATAAGAATCCGTGATCGTCCAAGCTCAGCAGCGGCTCGATTCCAATCCTGATCAAGTTTCCCTTATATTTCCTTCGGCGTTCCCTGGTGGAACGCAGAAGAGGCGTCTCATCCTCGCGGCGAGATAGCCCGGAATGGAAAAGAGGTCCCGACGCGGAGGGTGCTACGCGCCGCGACGCTGCGGGGTAGCTAGAGGACGTGCAGCGCTTTCCGTGTAGTCGACTTTGCCTATTGGAGCAGGCGAGTACACACCGTGGCACGCGAGGGCACGATAAGAATTCCGCTCGATAAAAACAAACATTGTCGAGGCAGACGGATTCCCGTGGCCTCGCTGGAAAATAGATCTCCCGGAAGATTCAGTCGCGAGGACCACGCGAGTACTCGCCCGAGCGAATCACCGGCCGGGTTTAAACGAATTCAAATGTATACCAGAGCAGCCCGGACTCCTCTAAGTCGCAATCTGGCTGACAGCACTGCCTCGGCCTCTTTTAAATAAGATCGCTTTATTGTTCGAAGTTCCCACCACCGGTCTGGCCAGAGACAAGGCTGATGCCTCGTATTTATCCTCTCTCAAGGATCGTCGAGGGGTTGTTAAGTTTGCGTTACAGCGTTCGGATTTAATGCGTGTTCCCTTGTTTTTGATATTTGCGAATGTCTTCTATCGAGTTGGATTGATATTTTTTCATTTTAAATTCTCTGTAGGCATTTGTTAATTTATTCTTTCTCAGGAATTATCGTGTTACAGTATTCAGATTTTATGCGTTGTTACTTGTCTTTAATATTTGCGAATGTGTCTTCTATCGAGTTGGATTGCTATTTTTTCATTTGAATCCCTGTGAGGGCATTTGCGAATTTATCCATTCTCAGGATTCATCGCGGGGTTGTTAAGTTTGCGTTACAGGGTTCGGATTTAATGCGTGTTCCCTTGTTTTTGATATTTGCGAATGTCTTCTATCAAGTTGGATTGATATTTCTTCGTTTGAACCTCTGTGAGACCATTTGCTAATTCTTTGCGAATCCATCTTCTGTTAGGGATCATTACGGGGTTGTTAAGTTTGCGTTACAACGTTCGGATTTAATTCGTGTTCCCTTGTTTTTGATATTTGCGAATGTCTTCTATCGAGTTAGATTGGTATTTCTTCGTTTGAACCTCTATGAGATCATTTGCGAATTTATCCTTTCTCAGGGATCATCGCGAGGTTGTTAAGTTTGCGTTAAAATATTCGGATTTTATAGGTGTTTCCTTATTTTTTGGAATTTGCGAATGTCTTCTATCAAGTTAGATTGATATTTCTTCGTTTGAACCCCTGTGAGATCATTTGCGAATTTATCCTTTCTCAGGAGTCATCGCGGGGTTGTTAAGTTTGCGTTACAACATTCTGATTTAATGCTTGTTTCTTTGTTTTTGATATTTGCGAATGTCTTCTATCGAGTTGGATTAATATTTTTTCATTTGAATCCCTATGAGGGTATTTGTTAATTTATTCTTTCTCAGGGATCATTACGGGGTTGTTAAGTTTGTGTTATAGCATTTGAATTTTATAGGTATTTCCTCATTTTTTGCAATTTGTGAATGTGTCCTTTACTAAGTTGGATTGGTATTTTTTTGTTTGAACCCCTGTGAGAGCATTTGTCAATTTCTTTTATGTCATTACGGAGTTGTTAAGTTTGTGTTAGAGTATTTGGGTTTTATAGGTGTTTCCTCATTTTTTGCAATTTGCAAATATGTCTTCTATCGAGTTTAATTGGTATTTCTTCGTTTGAAATCCTGTCAAGGCATTTTCCAATTTATTCTTTCTCATTGCGGGATTGTTAAGTTTGTGTTAGAGCATTTGGATTTTATAGGTGTTTCTTTATTTTTTGCAATTTGCGAATGTATCTTCCATCAAGTTAGATTGGTATTTCTTCGTCCGAAACCTCGTGAGGGCAGTTGCGAATTTTTTGCGAATTTATTTTCTGTCAGGGATTATCGCAGAGTTTTTGCGTCTCTGTTGCAACATTCGGATCTATTTCTTCGGGTTTTATATATATTTCCTTACTTTTACAATTTGCAATTTGAATACTTATTAAGGTAGTTGGGAATTCTTCGTGAATTTATCTTCTGTCAGAAATCATTGCGGAATTGTTGCATTTACTCCACAACATTCGATTTTTGTTTCCTTATTTTTGTAATTTGCGAATATTGAATTGGTAATTCTACGTCTGAAGCTCTATGAGGACATTTGCCAATTTCTTGCGAATTTATTTTCTTAAACATTCAGAATTTATGTCTTGAAAACTATTTATTCACACCTTACATCGTAGATTAATTTTTCTGTGTAACAAGACTTATCTTTTCAACAGATAATTTTGCGAATATATCTCCTATCAATCCCAGCACTAGTATGATATAATTATCAGCGCTATACATGTATTATCTTTTATTTACACTCCATAATCTCTAGTAATCTCGAAGCAAAATCTCTCGATTATCACTTAATCAAAGAAAATTCATCGTCACAACCCAAGAAACGTACTATACCTAACCAAAACTTCTTCAATGCTCGAATAAATTATAAAAAAAATTCTCCACCTATCTCCCTTCTTTTCCCCTCTTTATTTCTTCAACTCAAAATCGTCAGCTTATACTAACACACCTACGTGATCCTAAATTCCCAGATTTCGCCTCTTTCGCTGCGAATATATCGCGCCGATACCCCGTTACGTAGTTTATGAGAAAAAACGGCCGTTTCGTCGTATATAAGCGAATGATAACGATCCCTGTTAAGAGGCTTTGCAAGCGAGCCGCTCGATAAAATAAACTCGGTTTTAGAGTAGGAACAACTTGCCGTTAATTCATCGTCGTAATCATGTGTCGGCAGCGTGGTGTTTAGCAGTCACTTCATCCTCTGCCCTTTCGTTCTCCACCCTCTTCAGTCGCACCTTCGTGTTCCCCGGCGATGGTAATTATTCTAAATAGAAAGCATAATTCAGAAGCGTCGTTACATTGTCGCGGTGGAAAAAGGCGAAGTTGAATGGAGAATTAAACGACGGCGCGATATTTTTAAACAACTCGCGCACTGTTATTTAGATACTACGTTCGATCTCGATGCTAATATTCGCCACGTTATTCGCGATAACTTTACCATATGAATTTTCCAGGTGTTTATAGGCTGCCAAGTGAGGCGTTATATGATTGGCTAACCGGGTTTTTCCTTAATACCGAAACGTGTCAAAATGACTCTGTTTTTGGTAAAATTTGCATCGATGTTTCATTAAAATATTTTAAAACTAAAGAAGAAAGTATAATAGTTAATTTTAAATCTGAAATAACAAGTTTCACGTAATTAATATCGATTCGATAAACTCGGGTACTTAAATTCGATTATATCTCTTCACTGGAAAATACCTTTAATTTAATTTAATACTAGAACTACGATGATAGTTAAAATTACTCGTTCTGACATTTTATTTTTGCGATCGTTGAAAATATGCCGCTGCTTTTGATATTTTCTTGAAATAGGGTCACGATTACGTGTGATATTTTATTTTTATTATATCGTATCAATTAATACCAATCGCGTGCACTGTATTTAGATGTAAATTACAGACCAGTAATTCTACTATTAATTCTCAACTTTCGAACAGCGTTGGAACCGATTAAACGCGGTCTGATTCGTTCTACTGTTCGCAAATACGCGAATAGATGAATTTCTTCAGCCACGAGGCCCTTGTATCCGACTATCCTGGATCGTGTATGCAAATCGTATCGTCGATACCTTTTGCCAGGTCTCGTTTCGATTTACCCGTCTTCGTGACACGCCGTTGCGTGTGTACGCGTTATTTCAAAGCTGTGTGTAGCGATGGATGATACGGAAATTTTTGAAAGCGGGAACAAAAGGAAAAAATAACGAGTAATCTTCGTTGTCGATTGCGTTTGAATTGTGGGCTCGGAGAGTCGTGTTTTGAAAATCGGAATTTAAGAATGGAACTACGGGTCTGTAACGTGTACGGTGCAGTTGCTGGCAATTAATACGATATATCGAGAATAACGGAGCAAAACTGACGTTTAATCGAAGTTTTTAGTCGAAGTAAATTTCAAGTGAAACATTTGAAAGCGTTAAAGGCTGCTGGTAACAAAATTGAAATATAATTCGGACTTCAGAGAATTAAAATTCTAAGGCTAATGTAACCTAACATTCTGGCAACTTTGACTGTCAACAGTCTTACAATTCTAGCTGAAATTTCTCGATTCGTCACATTAACACCTCTCTATAATAATAAGAAATTAAAATAAGAAAACTAAGGGTGGTAGATTACGCTGTTCAACATGATTTTTGCGCGATAATACCCACTAGGTGATGTTTATAGATCTCGACGAGCTAAAATCGAATCTGAAATCAGTTTTTGTCTATCANATTTTTGCGCGATAATACCCTCTAGGTGATGTTCATAGATCCTGACGAGCTAAAACCGAATCCGAAATCAGTTTTTGTCTATCTCCCTCAGCTTTTGAGGAAATCGATTTTAAAAATCGCAATTTTTCAACTTTGACTTCCATTTATAACAAAACTACTAAAGCGATACAATTCCCGTTGGATTCAGTAAATTCCGTGGACTTCAATTAATACGTTGATATACTATAGTTTTCCAATATCAATTTGCATATACCTGTAAATGTTAAGTAAACCTGACGGGACCAGTTTTGGCCCTAATTTTGGAATACTTTATTCCATTTTTCTCAAACAGTTGAGGTCTGTTTTCATAACCGATGAAGGGTCAATCGGCACTCTGCCAAACATGTTTTAAAAAATTACATAAAATAATTAAATAATTACGTTATGTTTATAATATTGAATTGTTATGTTTTTAATATCGAATATCTGTTTATAATGTTGAAAATTGAAAAATATACCTATTTTCTACTACCTATTTTGTAAAATACAAGTGTGACCCACCGTGATGCACCCCGGCGTCAAGGTATTAACGCGAGAGAACACAAAAAGACGTTTCTTCTCGATATTCTCGAATCTCTCAAATCTCACAAAGGTCTCTCCATATATCGTCGAAGGTCTCTCCTTCAAAATTTTCATCGATTCGCTCTTCCTCCCCCAAAAATCCCACGAAACTCAACGTTTCATTGTGAAAAAACAAAATTTGTCTATCGGTAACTTTGATGTTATCGATTTCGTAGTATCTTCTACGAAAATAATCCCTGTGATTCTACTTTCCGAAAAATAGCATCCTACGTAACATTTCCCATCTCAGGGTCCTAGGACCCACGATGGTATATATCGTAACCAATTTTCTCCACGCGTGATAGCATCCCAATCGAGCTATCCGACACGATCAACTCTGAGAAAATGAAAATAATTCGCGTGCTAAGCAGTTTGCTGGTATCAGCTTATCCTGGTGTCAGCGGGACCGGCGTCGTTTTCACAAGAATCCGTGATCACCGTTGCAGCCGGCATTTTCGCCTAGCGGAATACATTCTCACGCCTGTCGGTAATTTTCGACGGCCGTAGAAGCGCCGGTGGAAATCCCGTTTCACGGCAGAGTTCCGGCTAAATCCTGTCGGAGCGTTTCCCTTTAATTCCGCGCGTAACACGCGGCCGAGTAACGCCGGGCGTTTAACATAACAAAGATGCCAGCCGGGCAGACTCTGGCCGGATGCGAGCCAGCGACGTGTCCTCGAGTCTGCCGATTCCAATCAGCCCGACGTGAATCGCTGCCGCTTCTTTTCTTTCAATTTTAGCATACGCCCGAGGAGCCGAGCGAGCGAGTTTCGACCTCTCTAGCCTCTCCTGGCCGTCTGCCAGCTCTCTCTCCTCTCCAGACGCGTATTTATTTCGCGCGGGTACTGGCCTCGTGTAATTCGCTTCGACGTGTACCTGTCCGCCTCTCGCATTACGCCCAGCCGGCCTGTAAATTCCTCGCGAGCACGCAGCGCCTTTTCTCCCGTTGGCTTCGCCTAGACGCGATTCGGATTAGCGCAGACTCTCTCAGCCACGCGATCCCGCGTTTCTTCAGCAAAGGATTCAACGTCCGGCGATCAGTTGCGAGCTCGCAGAAACGTAGTGTTGCTGTTGTTTATCGCGGGGTGGAGATTTTCTGGCGATGGAAGTCGTTGAGGTGGTCCGAGATGGTCTGTTTCGTTGAGAGTGGAGCTGTTGCGATCAGAGTCGAGTTGTATAGGGAATCGAGGAGGTTTCTTAGCGTGGTTTCTTACCCTCGATACTAGGTGGGTTACCATTTATCACTTTGACTACCATGGTGGTCACATATGACCGGCAACGGTTTCTCCCGCGACGCCATGGTGATCATGGATAACCTTTCAACTTTTTACAATTGTAAAAAAGTAAACGAAAATCGAGAGTTAGTGTATTTGAATATGATCGACGTAGAGAAGATACATTGAAATAAAATGTGCCCTATTGAAGGATTAAAATTTTTTATTAGAACGAAGAATAACAAAATGTTTGAATAAATCTTGTATCTAACGGTGCACTTTGTTAAAGCACTGCAAACATAAATGCGATGCACCAATACAATCCGGACAATAAGTGGTCACTTTCTTGGTCTTATTTTTAACAATTTTTCAACCAAATAGTTTGGAATTTTTTTCGTAACATTCCCTGTAAAATTTTCATTCTGGGTACGCTCGCCCTTCTTTTTTTTTGCAATTTGTGCCGTAATCTTTGTCGAACCGTTACTAAGGTGCCACGGTGGTCAGCCGTGACCACCAGTAAGAGAAACGCTCCATTTGATAAAAATATTGCCTTCTAACATCGATTCGTTATTATTTTGCCATTATATGCTTTGAATAATAAAAATAATACCGTGGTCAAAGGGTTAAAGAAATTACCGATGTAATCTTCCGATTCACAGGTATACAATGTCTAGATCTTCTAATCTTCATTTCTGCTATGTAGTTTTATCATTGAGTCCGCTATCAGGCCACTGGACAAAATGGTTTCCCTTTTTTCCGTTTCTATGACAACGCACTAGCTTCGTAGCAAAGAACTTCGACGAACGACGACCCCTAACATTAGAAATAGAGTTTCCCGACCTGCCAATAGTGATTGGGACGTGAATCTCTCGCGCCTCTTCCTTCTCTCCTCTCTTTTCCACTCGTTCCACGATTAAAAGAGTCGTCTAGAACTCTCGATAACAGTCAAGACGACTGGAAAAGGTTACCTATACCAGAGGAACGTCGCAACGAGGGTATCTACTTCTTAGATCCTAACAAAGCTACCTCGCAGTGATACTGCGAATCGAAGTAATGCTGAATTTCTGTGTAGCTTAGGCTGAAATCAAGCTACAGCGTTTATTACAGAAAACGGAGTAATATAATCAACGTAGATCTTCGTTTGCAAAGGGTAGATCGAAGAAGTCGTGAAGTCACGTAACACTTTATGAACTCAAAGTTAGGTTTGATTAGTTGAATGAGAATACTAGAGTATTACCGAGGATCAAAGTAACGCTGAATGTCTATGTTTCTAGGAGTAGAACGAGACGAGAATCTTTATTAAATAGAATTACATCAAAGCCAGAGTGTTCTGATGTGCATACGAACTGGATCAACGCAGGTCTTTGTTGTACAGGTCTATGTTTCTAGGCGTAGAACGAGACGAGAGTCTTTATTACGCACGATTACATCGAAGCTAGAGTGATCCGATGTGCATATGAACTGGATCAACGCAGGTCTTTGTTATAGAGAATTAGATGAAGTCCTGTAACACGCTATGATACAGCAGAACAATACTGAGGACCAAAGTCACGTTGAATGTCTATATTTCTAAGAGTAGAATGTATCAAGAGTCTTTATAACATAGAATTGATGTACATACGGACTAAATCAACGTAGATCTTTGTTGTACGAATTAAATCAACGTGAGTCATGTAACACGCTGTGAATTCGAAACTGGATAGAGCGGAATAGTATCAAGGATCAAAGTAACGCTGAATATCTACGTTGTTACGAATAGAATATATTAAGTTGGTGCATATGAAATGTCGGATTTTTAAGTGAATATATAAAACTGCATATCTTTTTTCAAAAGCTGTTTATTCAATCAAAATATGCTCCATTCGCTTCGATACACTTTTCCCAACGAGACTTTAAAGCATAGATGCCTGTCTTAAAAAAATTCTGATCTTTAGAATCAATAAACTCTGATATCGAATTTTTCAAACTGTCTTCATTTTCATACTGTTTAGCTCGTAAAAACAGTTCTAAATGTTTAAAAAAATGAAAGTCGGTTGGCGAGAGATCCGGTGAATAGGCTGGGTGCTGCAAAACTTCATATTTCAATGGCTCTCGATGAAATCGGGATAGTAACGATGAGCATACGTTCAACCGATCCAGCTTATTTCGCTCAGTTAGTTCGTGCGGTACCCACTTATCCATTTTCTTCACCTTGCCAATTTCAGAAAGATGTCGCAATATTGTTGTATGGTCAATTTTCATCCTGGTAGCCTGTTCCCTCGTGGATACAGTTGGATCCGCTTCCACCAATGCCTTCGGATCATCATTTTTCACAAACGTTTTGGGTCTCTCACGCGGATCATTTTGTAGTGAAAAATCACCGGACCTAATTTTTTCAAACCAACGCTGCACTTATCGATCATTAACTGTATTCTCCTCAAACGCTTGGTTCACGTTGCGTGCAGCTTTTGCAGCATTATTACCAAGTTTATACTCGTACAAAAAAATTATACGAATATCGTTTAGATTCCTATCGGTGCAAAATTCAAATCAAATAACAAAAGGGAATACTTTCGAGAAAATCTCCTTTGTTGAAATATGACTCTGGCAATGGACAGTACGACTGTAAACGAGGTTATGCCAAAACCAAAAGTATGACGAAAACAGGAAGACAAACGTTCGCATGTAAAAAAATCCGACATTTCATATGCACCAACCTAATAGAATAGATCCAAGATGGAGCGATCCGATGTACATACAAACTATAGATCGATGCTGCGGTTCTTTATCGTAGAAAGTGTATCAAAGGTAGAACGTACATTGTTCATATTCGGTGTTGCAATGCGACCTTGGCTCGGATTAACGCTGAATTATGTCGCAAAGGGTGAATAAGCAGAGTGAAGCAGTGGAATACGTTAAGAGCCACGCAATGCTGCAGTTCTCCGGTGCAAAGAATGCATTGAACGTGATGTGATGTAACGTGGCATGAGCTCGGGATAAAGAACAGTCCTCTACTATGTAGAATATTATAACTATGCATCGAAATAACGCAGAAATTTTGCAAACAGTCAAGTTCGACCTGAAATTAAGCAAAGGATCGGAATTAAAGTCACTATTTCCTTGTTTAAGGAAAAAGATCGAAGTACAACGATCTCTCAACGTGTAATCTCGATCCAAAGCAAGGTAGAGCTTCGCGAGAGTCTCACTCACGGGGTTTATGAGGTCTTAGGTGTGATTTCAGTTGATATCTTTGATGCTGTTGTCTTGCTACGATAGGTAAATAGAAGGGATACGTTTCATCCTGGACCTGTCAGTGAACTCGTCACTAAGGCTTTCTAACTGGCCCAATCTTAGACAGGAGATACTCAGATAAAATAGGAACTAGCATTTGTAAGCGATTTAGAATAATCGGTTGAAGGGTGTCAAACCTTTTAAGTCAAAGAGTAATCAGTGACCTTATATTTATAGAAATACAGAATTCATCGAAAACTCGCGACTGAGGCTTCCTAGCTGCTCCAGTCTTAGACAGAAGATTATGCTATTAGAATAATCAGGTGACAAGTAGCTTCTTCGATTGTTTAGGCCTAAAACACTCGGGATTATTGACAGTGGGACAATCAGTGTCGAAAGGTGTCCAACCTTTCGGGCCAAAATACAATCATTCCAACGATGATTTTTGGGAAACAAATTCTTCTGCATCGTATCTGTATCTACCATATTCCCTCAACCTTCGACCATATAATTATAAAAGTCCATAATTCATCGTCAACTCACGATTGAGGCTTCCTAGCTGCTCCAGTCTTAGACAGAAGATTATGCTATGAGAATAGTCAGGCGACAAACAGCTTCTTCGATTGTTTAGGCCTAAAACACTCAGGATTATTGATAATTGGTCGCAGGGTGTCAAACCTTTCAAGTTAAAGAGTAATCAGCCCAACGAAGATTTTTAGGAAGCAAAGTTTTCTGCATCGTATCTGTATCTACCATATTCCCTCACTCTTCGACCATATACTTATAAATGTCCAGAATTCACCGAGAACTCACAAATAAGACTTCCTAACTAGCCCAGTCTTATGCTATTAGAATAGTTAGACGACAAGCAGCGTCTTCGATTGCTTAGGTCTAAAACCGTCGGCTTTATTGACAGTAAGACAATCGGTGTTTATGGGTGTCCAACCTTTCAAGTCAAAGAGTAATCAGTCCAACGAAGATTTTTATTAACCAAAGTCTTCTGCATCGTATCTGTATCTACCATATCCTCTCACTCTTCGACCACGTATTTATAAAAGTCCAGAATTCACCGAGAACTCGCGAGAAACCTCTGTCTTTCACCACCAACCAGTGTGTGCACGTCAATCGCTATAAACGCATCAGTATAACTTGGAAATCCAATTTCGCAAAGAGTCGGTTAGACCCATAATCAAGAAACGGATCACCTGAAAACCGTGTATTTCCTTGTTCCAGAGAAAGAGATCGAAGTATAACACAATAATCTGCGAACGCGTAATCGGAACCCGAAGCAGTGCTTCTCTATTACGAGCAGCAGATCGAACATCGAGTCTGTCTCGAGGGTAGACTGGATCTGCGGTGCTAAAGAAAACCTAGTCGGTTGAAAAGAATGACCAGGAAGTTGCACGGATTGAACCACTTTCGACGATTTTTATCGCGTGTCCAGTTCCTGGTCTGTGTAGGATGCTGCAACAGCTACAAATCAAAGCAACGCGGAATTTCTTGTTACAAAGGGTACATTGAACGCGCAGCGATCTGGTTAAGCACAGGCTACGGCCACGTTCCTGCATCGCGAGGAGCAGATAGGACGCGCGGTAATGCAACGTTCCTCGAGCTGAGAGCGAGAGGACAGGTCTGCTGATTCGATGCCGGGCGTCGCGGCGCGGCTGCGAATCAAAGCAACGCTGAAGTTGCAGGTTGCAAAGGGTAGGTCGGAGCAGCGGAATAAGTTAACAGGCACGCAATGTAGTTCTTCGTTGCTACGAGCGGATTGAACGAGCGCCGGTGTAAGGGAACAGGTTCCGAAGTGTTGCAGCGCAATCACGTATTAAAGTAACGCAGAATTTCTACGTTGCAACCAGCCTGGCACGTGCGGTGATCTGCCATAAGCACGGATTCTTTATTGCGAGGCGCGGCCGACCGCTGGAAGCGCATCTGTCTTGCAAATGACCGATTCGACGTGTCGAGTCGAAGTGTAACCGTGAATCGGGACACCTCCATTATGCAAAGAGTACACGGTGCGACCACGCGGAAGGATCCACGTGACGCAGTGTTTCCTTATTACAGAGGCTAGGTAGAGGGAAGAGCTCGGTCAGGTCAGATCGCAGCAACCTCGCAAATTGAACGAGGAACGAAACAAAATGGCATAGGTTTTCTCGTCAGATTCTCTCATAGCTTCGAGTCGCGTAAACGGTCGTCTGATAAAAATAATTTTACCCTAACGGTGTTTGTTAATCCTC
>NIJG01000051.1:744014-754531 GCA_002201625.1 Euglossa dilemma | reverse complement strand
TTACGTGTTAACTATTATACGATTCTTTATTAACCACTCAAAGAAAATAACGTCAGTTTTATAGCAGAAAATTTCAAAATTTCTACTCTTCTGTAGCGAAAAAAAATCGTCGAGTGTAAGTTAACACGTCGACTGCCACGGGGGTCACCGGTGACCGGCACTTAATTTGTCAGTGGCGCCATGGGGGCCACCGGTGACCGGCGCGTCCAGATTAATAGAAATACATATAATTTAAAAAAATGGCAATACTTGTAATTTAATCACATTTCACCTACACCAGTCACCAGTGACTCCCGTCACAATTAACATGTCAATCATGGTTATCCACTGTAAATTATCTAGTGAAGATAATATCTCATCATCACATGTATCGCATTATAGAAAATTGATCGTGACGCCACAGGTAATCCCTATAAAATTGGCGTGGCAGTCAACGTGTTAATCTAACTTGGGTAGAGAGAGTTTGTCACGTAATTAGGAGGAATAGGTTAGATTTATGGGAGTGTAGGAATGGTGTTCTATCTTGACCTGTTTCGCGAGCTAATGTGCCAGCTGAAAACTGTGTTTCGTCTACCAGACCAACGCAGCTTTGCGTCACCTGGGTCACGCGACAAAATGCGATGCATGTAGGCTTCCCTTGTTCTATAATACAAAAACCTGCACTGCGCTGTGTCAGACTGCGTCTAATGCTCGCCTAACTGGCACGCGTGCAACTTTCCTGCTTTTATGCCGACTTGGGTCTCAAGATCGTTCCGAAAGCTCTGATGCGAGAGTCGTGGATATAGTAACCAGCGATTGGCCAGTTGTTTCGATTCGTTTGAGTCGTTTTTGGAAGTGAAACCTGTTATGGTACTCTTCGTGCGTTTCGATTATATGTACAGCGTGAGTCGTTACGTTTTGCCTTTTCGGTTTACAGCTTTATCGTTTCGAAAGGACATATCTTGTCCTTAACATTCGTTTTTTTAAATGGTATTTAAAAAAATGTCGCTGCAATTTGATATTCTTTATAAAAAAGAAGTATTAACCTTTTATTTTAGGAGATATTTTAATTTTAACACTATTTCCTAAGAATATTAAAATTAAAATATTGCTTAAATTAATGATTTTTTAATATAAATGGATTAATATTTCTGTTTGAAAATGTGCTAACACACTTTGTATAAAGGTTCGAAATTTCCAATTTTCTTCTCAGTTATTTGGGTGATTTTTTTTTTTAGAAAATCATTCACCAATGGAATTTCCTGGTTTTTAAGTGGAGGAATTTAAACGTCTTCTAGTTTCCATTGATATTATATCTTGCATAATAGTATAAACGAGTACGTTTTAATAATATGCAGCAAAAAAATGTACTAAACCCCCGGTTGGGCGAGTGCCCGTTTAGAAACTTGAAAAACGTTTCAGGAATGGCGTTTTTGGCGTACAAAACCGGACATCCGGTCTTTTAATTCATAACTGGCTAGAAATTAACTGGGAGAGCTTCTTCTCTCTTTATATATATAACTTCTGCATACTTTCTCGTGGTATAATCGACTTCAACGTAAAAAATTGACGTTATATCCATTTTCAGCCTTCGCGATGCAAGATGAAACAGTGCAATGGGAAATGAGATAAAAATAGAATCGATAGCACAGCTATCGTGAGGTGCCGTTTGAACTTTCTGAAATTCTAAATAGCTATCGGGTGGAAGAGAATTATTAACTTCTATCCCCTTGAAGTCGCTATTTTCGTCGTTCTTACATCTTCACACCTGTCAACACAATATTTGAATATTTCGTTGCTAGAATTTCTAAACCAGTCAAACTTTTTTCCATGGAATTATTCAAAATTATAATTACGAATCTAGGAAGGCGAGATGATGAAAATAAATTTAATTAAAAAATTAAATAAATATATATCAGTGGTATATAGTTCTAGTATCACGGGATTTGCAGTTTAATTATCCAGAAGCACGAGAAATCTCAAATTTATCGAAATTTTAAATTAAATACAAACGTGTATTAATTTTGATAAATTCGTATATCCTGTCATTATAAAATTTAGATGAATATCCTTCTCAAACTCAAAATATATATCAGTGCTACACTATCACAGGATTTAATGTTTAATTATTCATAAGCACGAAAATGGCAAAAATAAATTGAATTAAATAATCAAATTAACGTGTACCAATGCTACCTAGCGTCACAGTATTTAAAAAAGTCTAGAATTCATTAAAATTTTAAACCGTATACCAAACAATTATAAATATACAAACGTGTTACCAAACAATTATAAAATTTCGGTAAATATCCTTCTCAAATATTCCAAGTTTACAAACATTCCAAAACAATCGGAGCGCGCGATCAAATAATGCTAAAATAACGAAACCCGAGGTTCGCAAGTCCAAGCTAGGTCCCGAAGGTGCCAAAACAGGACGACCACCCTGTCATCGCGGTCTCCCGAGACTAAAATCGGCTGGAAAATCGAGATCAAAGTTCCAGCAAAGATACCAAGCGATTAGAACAGGCACCTCGTCTGAGGCATGGAAATTTCGTGTTGACAGTTCAAACTATCGCGCTCCTAATCCCTCGGATGTTTACCCTGCCACGTAGTAGCCATTAATCGCAGCTGGGGAACTTCATTAGCCACCTAATATCCCGGTCGGACGCGATAAATTCTTTCTGCTGGCAGTACGAAAACGAAAGGGAAACACGATTACCCGGCTAATAGATAGCCATACCGCGGGGGTTGCCATGGAATAAATAGACCATCTGGATTTAATTCCACACCCGGTTAGCCTGCTAGGCCTCTGTCTCGACGCTGTTCGGCCTGTAACGCGGTCAAGATGAATATTACGGTCGCGTTAAGAGTAGGATAAATCCTAGAGACGCATAGTCGGAGATCGTGGCTCGTGTTACAGACGTAACCGGAGCTTCGACACCCCTAGCGGACGCTTGTGTACCTGCGAAGGTAGAATTCGAACACGACCGCCGAGACCGGATAATCCGAGACCAGTCGCGATAGTCCAGTTACACACGGTTCAATATTTGGGTAATTGGTTATTCCTGTTTCGACGAATCGGAACGCCTCTCGCGAAAGATCCGTTGTTTGTACATCGTTTCAATTTCCAAGAGCGGCCGGGATACGTTCTCGACCCTTCGTGTCCCAGCGGGCCTTGCGCCGATCGCCGATTTAATTGCGGCATTAATATTTATGTCGCTTTTATTGTCGCTAACCGTTGCGTAACTTCGGAACAGCAGGCTCGCGGCAACTAATTTCGGCGTCCCGATCGCGAAAGAAGGCAAAGATTAATCACTCGATTGCGCAAGATCGTTAATGGAAAGCACGGGATTTATTTGTCCCGTAGAGGAGCGCGTTGCTGCTCACGGCTGCATGTAAATCGAGTTTCGCCATTGCGAGTTACGAACCTTTGTTCCTGTTTAGGATAGCCGCGGTTCTATGACGGGCTCGCGATCGTTCGACGTTTCTCTCGATTCCCGTTAGTCTTTGGGCTTCCTGGCTGTTTATACCTGGCTGGTAGCGCGGGTTTTTATTTTTATTGCCGGTTTAGGGTATGCAGTTGCTTTTGACGGTAGCCTTGCTCAGTTTTGCTTGGGCGGAGGCTGGTATTGCGATGTAATAAGATCAGGTGGCTTGTGTAGTTAGATACACGTTACGAGTCGGGAAGAGGATCTTTCTAGAGAGATAACAGACGCAGTGTGATTTCTTTTACAATTTTATAGTATCGCGCATTTTTCCTCGTGTACACGTGGCTTTAGGAAGGTTTAGGACAGATGGAAACCTCTGTGCAATGCATCAGGCTACTTTGGTCATCTGATCGTACTAAGGAAAATGTTAAAAAGCGTTTGTATAATGAGAAAGAAATATAAAAGATGGAACACTGCGTTTATCAGTGGTCAAGTCTTAGTTGACAGAGTTGAGAGCAGAGTTGAGTAAGTTGAATCTGTTGAAAATGTTCAGTTAGAGTCGTTTGTTGTAAGGAGTTGTAGAAGTAGAGTCTTACATATTCTTATAATTAACATTACTAGAACTGCCAAAGGGGTCAAAATGACTCTTTTCTGGTATTTTATTTTTACAATTTCCGAGAACGTACAAACTGCTTTTGACACAATTTTTGTCTACTTTGATTTAGATCGAAATAAAATTGTTTATAGTTATTTATCTTCATTGTATCACTACAATTATCTTCATTTATGAAAAATTTGAAGGCTTGAAAGACATGGATACCACTTGTGACTCTTGATACTTAGACCAAGGGACCAAATTGAGGACCTGATGGTACCTACGAATGGCCTAGTAATAGATTATAGATACGTGGCAAGAAATTCGAACATCTCATCCTGTTGGTCCTAGTTTCAACCTTTTAAGATCACAGCAGCAGGTCTTTTATTCTTATAATTAAGACACACGTGGGTGATCCTCAGTCGATCAGCCCTAAATTATTCAGAGCGATTCCTATCCCGGAATACTTACGTCAGTGATTTGCCAACTATTCTAGGACAATGTGACTCAGGAATAACCTCGACTCTGTTATATTTTTAGCCCCGTTTGCAACCCATAATCGACCGACATATCACTACCCGGTTCGTTCCTCGCCTTGCGATTATCTCGAAGCGAGCATCTCCGTGAAAGAATTCCCGACACCTTTCACGCGATGCGCGGCACCGTTTGTTGTCTAAAACGAAAAGATTAACGCGGTTCAATTAGAGTTGGAAAACACGCCGCTTCGTTTGCAACCCTACGTAAAATGGCCTGGCGAGCCCAGTGACAGCCGAAAACAGTTGCGCGAAGTATTCGAACGTTCTCGCAGCGGTCATTTCCAGACACGTTCCAGTTTTCCAGTTTGCACCTGACAGCAGCCAGCACTTGGCTCGATAAAACGAGCATGGAGAAAGAAGCGTTTCGGTCGGAACAGCGACGATGACTTTGAGAAAGAAGTAAATAACGTATCGTTAGCACGAGCGGTAAACGTGCGTTTAAAATTGCAAATTCGATCGCAAGCTTTGCATAGCCGCGTGTACGTTCCCTCGTGCGACTTGCGTGTAGATCAGCCGGATAAACGTTCGGGTATTCGAATGACTCGTAATCGATGACGAAATCGGGGAAATTCGCGAGAATCGCGGGAACCAGGTCCCTCTCTGGTTCGGGACCGGTCTGATGGCGGCCGGGGATGAACACGCGCCATGGTGAACGCGAAAAAGTTATTTAAAGCGAGGCGAACTCATGACTGATTCACGGTGAAGTTTCGGAAATTGGTTACGGGCAACGGTAAACGAAGATAAATCATCGGTACAGAAGTTTCGCCGATGGGGGAAGAGTGCGAGCACCGCAAGATAAACTACCGTCGCACAATACCTAACTCCGATCACGCCTGGTCACACCTGCAACTCCTCGTGAACTCTGTAAATTAATTAAATTCCTCAGTTTCATCCGCGGGCGTCGAATAAAAGAGCCGGAATGAAAAACGAGACGTCGCGACAGCGACGAAATTAACAGCGGTCTTTGCCTCGCGTTAAACGGCCCGCAGGGAGGTCGATTCAGAATTTTTCCCCTCGTCCCCGATCCGAGACAGAACGAGCCCGCGTTTCAAAGTCTCGTTACAACGAGAATATTTGTTTCAACCGGAGGGAGGGAATTTCCAATTGCCAGCGATTATTCCTCACGATCGGACCAAGTCTGGAACTGAAGAAGTTCTTCGCTGCTGTTAGGTAACTAGGCAGAGACACTCGCGACGGTTCGGAAAGAATATTCGTTAGACGGATCGGGTGAAATCCCGATCGTGACTAATTATTTTACGCGACCAGGAACAAAGTTTCCAGGCTGCCTCTGATACCCAACTGGGACAGGCATGGTTAATTTCATCTCGAGAGAGTCTTCGTTTGGACGGAACAAGCGAGGTCCTGGCTAATTATTTATCGCAATCAAGGTACGGACGAGAATTTATCCCAATTTATGCTGCAGCTCGTCTCGAAAGTATCAGGGTCTCATAAGTTTCTTTCCTACCTAACCCAAACCTTACTCCATCCTACTATTATGCAAGGGTAGTTATCACATTGCGTACAGCGTTTTGCTCACGCAACGCGCTTCCAGGGCCCTCGCTCTTTTGCGCGCACCAGAAAAAATTTATTATATGAGTAGGGCGACATCTGTTACTACTAACCTAACTGTAATCTAAGTTACTTGTTTCTGTCAATAAAAAATTCTCTGCTCGATAAACGGTGTGTAGAGTCCATCTCAGTTCACAGTTGACAGTTAGTCGAGAATAGAATTGAGACTTGAGTCGTTAGTTGCAAAGAGTTGTAAAAGCAATCGTGCATTCTTATAATTTATTAAATTACCATCATCTATCCAATCCCACGATTGTAATATTTACTTAAATAAACCGAGAGAAGACTCTATCGTGTCTGAAATAGAGAACAAGGTTTATTTTTGGTGTCTAACCGAGATTAGACGAATGAAGTTCGTCGCTGGTAGCCAATTTGGGATAAATCGCTGACGGTTGATCCGAGGACGTCGGTCCGAATGGAAGTAGCAGCTCCCGATGGTAGCTAATTATTTATCACGGCCAAGGAACGTTTTACTAAAGGAAGAAAGTTGGTTTCCTTACCGAGGATGAATTTTAATTTCGACCGATTAGCGAAGTTCGTGTTTGCCGCTCGCCGGGATTCAGGCTCGCGGATATTAACATACTTTCCTCGTTCGTTTCCCAACTGATTAAAAACTTTCTCATAAATTTGTCCTTGTAAACGAGTACCGGTCGCGAGGGTGGTGTAGCTCTAATTCAATTAAACCAAGTAACACGGTCCATTGATTTAAGATTCCGTTCGAGTTTCGCAGCGCTCTCTCGGCGCATCCCCTCAGGCCCGGCCGTCGCGACGTCTCCTGGCGTCGTTCCCCGTTCGCCGATCTCGCGACCTCGCCTGTTCGCCGATGCACAGACCTGTTCCTCGTGTTCTATAGTCTACAGTCAGCCCGTCTGGACGATAAGAGCATTCATACCCGAAACTCCAGTCGGAAGAGTCCTTGATGAAAGGATTAGGTTCATTCGACGTGACATTGATCTTCCGATAGTCTCAAGTCGGGGATAAACAGATGAAATAGTCGTGAAGCTAGGTGTTTTATGTCTTGGTGCTAGACTGAATTCGAGTACTGTATTAAATGCCTGTCTGGTCCGTTGAATAGGTAGCCTATTTCGATGGAGTATAAAAAGGTTTAGCTCCGAGACCCTTTACGTAGGTACCTTGATAGAATGAAGTAACTCAAAGGTTACGATGCAATTTATTCCACTTGTCACTGAGCTTGCCTTGGTAGCTGCCAAGTGGGAATGGATCGGCTGGATAAGGACTCGAATTGCGCGTCAATCATCAGGTTCGTTCCATTTCAGCAATCGGAAGACCCAGGTCCAAAATCCGTCTTGACTACTATAGTTAGAACAGTCTTCGATCTATCGGTGAATCGAAGGAACTAATAGACTACGGTTCACTTCGTACACCTGGTCACTGATTTTAGCCTTCGAGGCAGAAGCACTAGTCACTTGTGAGACTTGGCAACTTCTCTTCATGGTATCCTGAAAAATTTAAAAACATCAGTTTGAATTAGGTTAGGATTCTAATTAAACGAAGGGACTAAAAGGCTACATTGCGATTTATCTAACTTGTCAGCTCGTGAATCGGATAGCAATCGTCAGGTTTGTTCTATTTTAGCAATCGGAAGACCCAAACATAGAATTCCTTGTAACTACCAGAACAGTCTTCGATCTATCGCTGAACCAAAGGAAGGCTAAAAGACTGTGGTCACTGATCTTATTGAAACGGTTGCCAACTAGAGCCAGCAAATGCAAGCTCGGGTACTCGTGAGACGTATCAAGCCTACAAAGCTCTGTTTCGCCAGGTATCCTGTGTCTCATTGTGTCAGCGAAGAGATTCGAATTAATCTATCCACCAAAAGGCAACCCTGCGATTATCCAACCTGTCACCGATCTTGCTGCCAACTGAAGACAGCTGCAGTGAACTCTCAGGAACAATTAGACACAAGACCTACTAAACTGGAGTGCTAAATTAAACGCCTGCTATCGGATTGGACCTCGCCCAGCAGGAACAAGCAACAAATTAAGAACTCGCTCTCTTTTCAGCTGCTCTCTCCTCTCCTTTATTCTCCGAGAGACGAGACCTGCCTCAGCTCCGCGTGCGTGGACACGCGGTGAATATCAAACAGAGGACTCGGTGCGGCCATAAACCTCGCGTTATTAATATGTCACACGTGAGAGGACGCTACGGTCTTCGAGTTTTTGGACGCTGCCACTAGACGGCTCTGTCTTCGCGCTGATTCCCTTTTTCGCCGCGGCGCTGCAAGCTCGGCTGAAGCTTAAAACGAACACCGCGGCCGTGCGTGAGCGCGCGTCGATGTTGATCACGCGAGCTCGCGTGCAACATCCACTCCCTCTCTTTCTCTCTCTTTCTCTCTACCCTTATACACGCTCGTTCCTCTGCTCGCATCTATCCGAGTCTCTCTTCCTCGTTCGTGGAACGTGGCCGGCCAACTTCCGTGACGTGTACCTGTAACACGTACCTAGCCACGCTCTCTGAGCCTAACTCTTTCTCCTTTCTCTTTTTCATCCGTTCCTCATCCTTCGCGGCGACTCCCACGCTCAGCTCGTTACTCTTCATCTGCCCGACCGTGGCAATTTAATTTCTCCGATTTTAATCCAACTGACCGGTCGCCTTATGGCTGACAGTCCAGGTCAAACTCGCGCGATGTCTTCGGATTGATGTTCTCGGTTTTGATGTTATTAAAGCTTCGTTCGTTTTGGTCGATGATTATACTGGTCTCTAACTTAGGGTAAGTGTCTGTACCGATGCAAATACAGTGCGTGATGCTTCTTGGTACATCCACTATGATTAGAGCATCGCGTGGGTGGTAGGCTAGTTTCGCGCTTGTCGATTATCGGAGATGAGGAAGAAGACGATGGTGAAAGCTGGTGGTTTTCAGGGTAACAATCGACTAGACTCGCCGATGCGGAGGATGCGGTTTGGTCTGCGCATTGTGCGATGGTTTCCACGTAAATTCGTGTAGAAAGAATTAGGGTTGTTCTCGGCATCCTGCGTTTCCTTTCGTGTTCAGTGGCTTGGTTGACGTTCGGGTAGGTCGGTGTTTTAGGTTACGTCCTGGGGGTGTGTCTGTTATGAATTAGTATAATAGGGTTTGTCCCAGGTTCCGAGCTAAATTCAGGGAAGGTGGATTCCTATTTGAAACCTGACTGGAATGGAACTTGTATCTGATGGTCCGTTTATTTCGAAAGTGGCCAAAGTTTCCATTTCAAAAAGAAAATATGAGATATTTTGTAATTTGTGATGAATTTAGCGTAAAATGGATAATGAAGACATAAACAAATGGACTTGCACAGATCTTCTTCAAGGAATAGAAATTTTTGGAATAAAATTTATTTAAGCAACTTTATTGATATAAAATATNGAAAATATGAGATATTTTGTAATTTGTGATGAATTTAGCGTAAAATGGATAATGAAGACATAAACAAATGGACTTGAACAGATCTGCTTCAAGGAATATAAATTTTTGGAATAACATTTATTTAAGCAACTTTATTGATATAAAATATTTATCAATCATGTCAAGAAGTTAAGCTTCTTGTGCATGTATCTGACCCATGGAGAAAAATGATCGCAAGTGGCAAATATTCGTGTCGTAAGACACTGATACCATCGCTTGTTACACAGAATTTATTTCAACCAACGTGAAAGCTCTTTTCGAGGACTATAATTAGAGACATTCCGCGGAATTCCTAAGTTCATTTAGAAAGTTCTCAGAAGCTCGTCCTACTCGCGAAATAGCAGAGCTAACTCGATTCGCAGCTGACCCATACCTTCACTTGTCTTCATTTGACACTCCTGTTTCTTCAATTTACTTCTACTTATTCTCCGCTGCTGATGCGCTTAATGCACGTATGCAAAGAGTGCAGCTCTCTCGTGTGACGGTTTCGTATTTTGTTGCGAGTTATTTTCCCCGCTTCTTCCCACCTGGAATGTAATATGCTAAAGTTTCAAATTCGTAGAGAATTGGAATGCCACGCGAGACATCGTGCCTCGAATTTCAAATGCGCGAGGGAAAAAATCGTCGAAATTGACGATGGAGAAGATACTCGAATTTTGTTTACGTTAATCATCAAGTGTTATATCGTATCTATCGGTGGATTAAAAAAAAATAATTGTAATAATTACTAGGAAAAAACTCTCACCGTGTAGATACATCGTTGTTCCAATACGACAAAATATCGTCAATTTTCTAAATACTCGATAATCGCTTTCTTCGAACTCGCCTAGGAAGTTCTCACAATACCTATAAAACTCCGAACTATCGTAACCATCTCAATGCACGGACTTTGAAATTCCATTTTCGTAAATTATGAATTCCCGTATCGATACATGCATCGACATGTGAAGGTAGTTAGAAAAATTCTTTAAATAATAATTTTGAGTGAAGAAATACACGTGCTGCAG
>NIJG01000051.1:695158-720792 GCA_002201625.1 Euglossa dilemma | reverse complement strand
CTCTGCGAATTAAAAAATATAATATAATAATAAATTATTTTTCCTACATTCCATTCTGAAAAATTAAGAAACTTGCACTTGTATTACGACATTCGTCCTCAAAGAGTTAAACTCTGGAGTCATCAGACGTTCGTCCAAAAGCCTGGTTGTAAAGCAGAACCCACGCGAATTCTATTACATGGAGTAGTATTACAGTGCCGCTTCTAATCGGGACCGACGACAGATTGCCTCATTGGAACGTGACAAGCCCGAGAAATACTCGAAGGCCACGCGCAGTCATTGATGATGCGAGGTACGCGATGAATCGTCGCGGCGCAGTCATCGCGGCCGCTCCAGCTCGCCTGGCGAACCGTGTCCGACGAGATTGTTGGATTAACGTAACCGGTTGCGATTGCGAAACTTCTGCCGGCACGTTGAAACGCGATTCGATCTCTTTTCCCGGCTCTGGCCGTTTTTACGGCTTCTTTCGCCGACGCGTTATCTCCCGCCGGAATTAGCCGCTCCCGGACGAGATCCGGGGCCGTCCCAGCTGATGGACCTCTTTCGCGGGAAAACCGAGGCCCCGGTTTTTCTAGAATTCCTTTCTTCACTCCGCGATCGGAGGATTCTCGCGGCATGGAAACGGATCCGGTCGATGTTCTTGTTACCTTCAAATCCACGCGACAATCCTTAGGATAGGTATTAATCTGACGTTTATTGCAATGCCACAGCTGCGCGACGCATCGACGAATGGAAACCTGGTAATGGAAGCTTCGAGGTTTAAAAATTAGGTTTACGAGGAAATTCTCGGTTGTATGCGACGATCGTCTGTAGTTCGCAAATGTTTTGGACAATAGTGATATGTTGAGAAATTTAAGGAAAGGTAGAAAATTAATTTTTATTGTGATAAATGGGAATTTCGTAATAGATGCTTCGAGGGATACAAAATTTAGGTTTGCGAGGGAATTCTCGGTTGTATGTGACGATCGTTTATAATTCGTAAATATTTTGGACGATAGTGATATGTTGAGAAATTTAAGGAAAGGTAGAAAATTAATTTTTGTGGCGATAAATGGGAACTTGGTAATGGAAGCTTCAAGGGTTTAAAAATTTAGGTTTGCGAGGGAATTCTCGGTTGTATGTGACGATCGTCTGTAATTTGTGAATATTTTGAACGATAGTGATATGTTGAGAAATTTAAGGAAAGGTAGAAAATTAATTTTTGTGGTGATAAATGGGAATTTCGTAATAGATGCTTCGAGGGATAAAAAATTTATGTTTGCGAGGGAATTCTCGGTTGTATGCGACGATTGTCTGTAATTCGTGAATATTTTGAACGATAGTGATATGGGTAGAAATTTAAGAAAAGGTAGAAAACTAATTTTTGTGGCGATAAATGGGAACTTGGTAATGGAAGCTTCGAGGTTTAAAAATTAGGTTTGCGAGGGAATCCTCGGTTGTGTGTGACGATCGTTTATAATTCGTAAATATTTTGAACGATAGTGATATGTTGAGAAATTTAAGGAAAGGTAGAAAATTAATTTTTATTGTGATAAATGGGAATTTCGTAATAGNAAATTTAAGGAAAGCTAGAAAATTAATTGTGGCGATAAATGGGAACTTGGTAATGGAAGCTTCGAGGTTTAAAAATTAGGTTTGCTAGGAAATACTCGGTCGTGTGTGATGATCTCTGTAATTCGTAAATTGGGGTGTAAATATTTGGCTCTGATGGTTCCTTTCCAGTGTTCTCATAAAGAGTGTTGGAGTTCTAGGAGGGAAAATTGATTTGAACTTTTGGTATTTAGTTTTTGGACCATAGTAATATGTCTAGAAATTAAAAGAGAGGTAGAAAATTAATTTTTGTCCTTCTTCTGAGATTCAAAAATCTTCTGAATTTCAGTTTTAGGGCTGAAAGTTAGGTTTAGGAAAGAGCACTAGACTGTGTATGACAATGATCTGCAATTCGTAAACTATCTTAGTGGTTCCATAAGGATTGATGGAGTTTCAGAAAATAAAAATTGATTTGATCCTTCGATATTTGATTTGTGAACGATAGTAATATGTTTAAAAATTTAAGGAGAGGTAGAAAAATTATTTTTATGGTGATAAATCTAGTGGAAAAGCTGGATGAGGTTTGGATGAGAGTTCTGGAGTATGTTTAACCTGCAATTCATAAATTGAGGTGTAAATATTTAGTTCTGGTGGTGATGTTTGGTTTATAAATAGCAGTAATATGTTTAGAAATTTAAGAAGAGTTAGAAAAATTATTTTTGTGATGATATATGTAGTGGTTCAAGCTAAACAAACGTAATGGATTTCCTAAGAGAATTTAATTTAAATTTCATCTCATTTCTAAAAGAATTACCTGGAAATATCAAGCAACGTAACGGATATTACTTTCACGGTAATTCAATTTTTTTGATCAAGAGCAAAGTTTGTTACAAGGTCGAACACTGTCTTGAATCTTCGATATCTGCTTTCTAGACGATATGAAAGTAATGTTTCCAGTAAGTTCCTTTTTGTTATTGAAGTATGCTTAAAAATGAACTGCCGAGTACTAATGCCTTCAACTTAATTACTATTGCAAGATCAGTAATAAACGTGATTTAGAACCATTTCGCAACATCCTATTCACGTATACATACAATGAGTCACAAAGGTGCCCCTCATTAATACAGTCCTGAAATAATTGCCATTCTTTTGCAACACGTGTTTCAAAATTCTTATCAACGAAAACGTATGTTAATAAACAAACTCGAAATCCAAGAAATCCCAAATTCGTATAAAAATTGGAAAATCAAACGATATTACAAATTTCATTTAGAAATAGGAATTGAAATTTCGTATTTTTATTTTTAATAATTTATTTTCATTCTTCTTTCTATAGCAAATAAACTGGTATTCGTTAGCAAGACAATAATAACGAATGTTTATTTTTCAATAAAATTCATACCAATCGAAGACTTGGATAATACGAGCCTAATTATCAGTTTCCACGATAAGAATCTTAAACTCGTGTCATAAAAGATAAGCAATCGTTTCGATTGGCCAATTCGGCGGGGTACTGATACTCGAATGACTCAGTGTACATACTTTTACTCTATTAAGGAAGATTCATGATCATTCAAACGCGAAGCGAAATTTCCCGTTGCACCAGTGCTAATGAAAGTTTGTCTAATCGAACGGATAATTGATCTAACATTATTCCGGTATGAAACTCGCGTCGACTTTTTAAAACTGTGTTCTACAATAATAGCAATCTTTCTCTCGCGTTATTTTACACGATCAAACAGACTCTTGATTACCTAATTTCCAAATGGTTCCTTTATAACCCCTTGCAAAAAATCAAATATTTTTCTGTTGTTTTGTAGTTTCTAATTGGCCTCTTTATGACCCCTTCCAAAAAATAAGAAGATATTCTAAATCAGAGATTTTTCGTAGTAAGTGGCATGATCACATTCTAAGTGGCTTCTAAATGGCTGCCTTTATGATTCCCTCGAAAAAATAATAAATTATTCGAAATTAAAGATTTTTCGTAGTTTCCAAATGATTCCTTTATAATAATCCGAATGATCCCTTTTAAAAAATTANTCTAGTTTCCAAATGGCTCCTCTATGATCCCTTCCAAAATATTAATAATTTTTCGCAATAAGTGGCGTGATTATGTAGTTTCTAATTGGCTCCCTTATGACCCCTTCCAAAAAATTACATGATATTCTAAATCAATGATTTTTCGTAGTAAATGATCATGATCACATTCTAAATGGCTTCTAAATGGCCCCTTTATAATTCCCTCGAAGAAATAAAAACTTATTCCATATTAAAGATTTTTCGTAGTTTCCAAATGATTCCTTTATAAAAATCAGAATGGTCCCTTTTAAAAAATAAAAAATAATTCTAAATCAACGATTTTTCGCAATAAATAGCATGATCATCTAGTTTCCAAATGGCCCCTCTACGATTCCTTCCAAAAAATTGTTCATTTTTCACAGTAAGCAATTTATTATTAATTTGCGAGTTCCTAGAAGAATTAACGAATTAAAAAGCGCATGATTTCCGTGAAGAAACGAAGTTGATCTTCTCTGAATGACTTACTATTAAACCCATCTAACATGAGTTCCTAGAAGAATTAACGAATTAAAAAGCGCATGATTTCCGTGAAGAAACGAAGTTGATCTTCTCTGAATGACTTACTATTAAACACGTCTAACATTTGTTCGAAGCATTTCCCGATATCATTAATAATCTCGCGGATACTCGACGGGTCGATTTAAACGAAACGACCCGTGTAATTGGTCCAATATTAGCCTAAAATAGACTAGCGAGATAGCGAAGAAACACAAATATTTTCTCGCGACTCACGACAAATATCTCCGCCGAGGAAAAGGTATTACTTTGGCAAGAAATCGGAACGAGAGTCCGTTGAACGGCGCGATTTCAGCGATATCAGGGTCTGTCAACCGGCGAATTATAAAGCGAGGATTCCCCTGATCGCAGTCAATTAGGTCAATGAGGGTAATCAAAGGGAGTCGCTCTAATCAAAGATATTATATGGGACCATAGAGCACCGAGGGCTCGTCTTTTTCCTTGCGTTTCCTTTGAAACACGAATTGCAGGCTCCGTGTTTGCCGGGCCTGCGCGCCTCTTCACGTCGAAGGGTTGAAGTTCATGGTGAAAATCTGGGACGGTGGAAAAACTTTCGTCCGATGGCCCCTATTATGCACCGTATTTATCTCCGTTAAAATTTAATTACCCTCCTTTGACGAGCCTCCTCCGTCCTAGCTTTTTCTCGCTTCTCTTTCCCCCTTTTTTTCTTCCTTTTTACGAATTTTCGATGCCGGCGAATCTTACAGTCGGACGCGGGTCGCGTCGTCGAAAAGCGGAATTCGTGTTTCACCGATAACGAGCCAGCTTTATGTAAACACCCGCGACTGATATTTCGTTGGAAAGGTGAAAGCCACCGAAATGCAGGAACCCAAGCGATTACATGACCGATTAATTGGCCGACACGTAATGAACTTGTGTAGCCGTGGATCATTTATTGCGATTGCGTTTCTGCACGAGTGTTAAATGTGTACAGGTTAATTCGATGCGTGGCCGGTTGATCAATCGATAATTCAACGGGAAAGAGCGATGTAACGATCGCGAATAATCCTGTTCTGAATTTCCTTTCCAATAACGATCGGAGAAAACATAAAGAGGCCCTTGGACGGAGTGTTTGGGACTCTTCAGAGTTTGAGATTTTAATCCTTTGTACTCTGAATTATATTTCAATTTTTTCACTAGCAGCTCTTAACGATATTAAGTGTCTGATTTGAAATTTACTTCGACTAAAAAATAGGGCAATTTGAATAAATAAAGGAAAAAGAAATTCGAGTAAATGTCTATTTTATTTGCAGCATTTTCGTATTTTATAATTTTCACGCGAAATAGGAGCTCGTGAGATAAAAAACGATGTCGAGTCATACTCGATATAGGAGTATAAAGGGTTTTAATGGGATTTCCAGGGGAAAAAATAGGTGGGTGAGTCATGATCAATGTGAACTGAACACACGTGTATTATTTCGGTAGGTGTGTCAAACCTGTCAATTGTCGCGTGTCATAAATTCCTTTGTTTCGACTTATTTCGATTATTCGACTGCCAAACCTTGTGGACCGATTGGTTGTGAAATGTTTGGAAAAATTGGGAAGGTTGTAAATTAATTTATTTTTGATATCTCAATTCGATTATTACTTGGATACTTTAGAAAGCTGATGGCTGATCTAAATCGCAAATGAAGACAGACTTTTGTAATTTCTCTTAATCGTTCTATTTACTTAGTATACTAATTCTTTGGAAAAATTGAGAAGGTTGTAAATTTATTTATTTATGATATATTAATTCGATTACTGTATTATTCGAGTACTCTAGAAAGTTCAGGAGATATCTGAAATAGAAACCTTGCATTCGTGGATTTTCTTAATCGTTCTATTTACTTAGTATACTAATTTTCTAGAAAAATTCGGAAGGACGTAAATATATTTATTTTCGATACATTAATTCGATTACTGTATTATCTGAGTACTTCAAATATTTCAGACGTCAGTTGACCTAGTTGACCTAATCGCGAACAAAGACAGGCATTCGTGAATTTTTCTAATCTTCCAATTGCTTAAATATTCTAATACTTTGGAAGAAAGAAGAGAAAGAAAAGGACTTAAAGGCTATAATACACATTCATTGTTTCCATTCGATGCACTGGTAGCACACTTTCTTATTCAGACCTTTTTCCCCAAAAAATCGTATATAATAGCCATAAAATTACCTGCTTTCATACCGAAAATCGATTGTCTAAACAGCAATTCATTTTTGAACGCTCATCGAAAGACAAGAATCAAAAAGTAGTCTATGACAAGTCAGCTTCGTTTTCTCGTGGAACGTGAAAACTCATCGGACCTAACCTCGTCGAGCCACCAGCGATCCTTAATCAAAACACGAACCAATCCGGAACAATTTCTGCGTGGAGGACGAAAAACGGGAAAGATGGGCCGCTAATGGATGGCCCAATTTCGTCTGCTGGGACGTCAGTTGGGAAACCGTGCACGGCGACGCGGATCACGTAGGTAAACCAGATCTCGGCAGCTTTTACAGGTAGGCCGCGTGTCGGGTAGATAGCGAGAGGAGAGAGAACTACATGGAATAAATAAGAGCGAGAGACCACTACCACTGGTGAGACTTAAGAGAGAGAGAGATATGGACATGGACGAAAGAGAAAAGAGCGAGGGGGAGGGTAAGAGAAAGGGACAGAGGGAACTGGTTGCGGACTCGACTTCGAATGCGGCACAATGCGTGTGTACGTGTATGCAACGCGAAGTGTACATGAGGAAAACAAGGCAATTCGTGACAGAGAGAGAGAGAGAGACTTGCCTGCTACAAAGGCACCGTATCCCTTCTCGCTCTCCCAACCCTCTCGTCGCTTCCCATCCCCCTCTCCGCTGTTTATTCCGACGCTTTGCACCCCTATCCTACAGCAGGGACAGCATGGTCTGGCGCACCGCACCCGGCTTCCATCTTAGTTCCCCGTTTCTGCGAACGTTGTTCGACCAAGAGCGATATTTCAGCCCCGGTGTCAGGAATCACGCGATCTCCCGCGATAAAACTGACGGCCGCGATAAAAGAGCCGGGCGATAAATAATAACGGCGTCTGGCAGAACGGCGTCGCGTCGCGAAGTTGGGGAAAAAGTTTGCCGGATTTGCGAGAGGAGAGCAGAAGAGACTTCGGGATTCGTTAGAGCCTGGTAAATGCTTGCTTGCCGATCGGCTGCGGGTTTCGGTTAGGACCTGTTACAGTTTAGAGCAGGTGGAAATTGCTGGAGATGGGGCGAGAGTGGATGTTGAAAGGAAGGTTTTAGAGACGTTGGTCGGAGCTAGCCGAGTGGCGTCGAGAGATTCTGCAATGGGACAGGTCGATGAATAGAGACGATAGAGTTGATAATATAGCAATCGCTGATTGTGTTACTGTGGCTCGTGTATAGTTCATTCCGTGTTACATTGTTTTATTCACTTCTGGTTCTTGCTTTGATCTATTAGACACGGGTTTTACTTCTTGATTTGGTTCTCGGAATAAAATCACTATTCAAATTGGTCATAACTATTCAAGAAGAATTAAAATAACAGATAGAACTGAGGATGTTTGATCATGATCGGTTCACGTCATTGGTCGTCGTTTGAGGCTCGATTTTTTATTATAGTATTGCTGAAAGTAAAATTTTTGCATGCGATTCTTATTTCCTATGTTTTATTCACTTCTTTTTGTTTATAATCTTCTTATAATCTCCTCGGAATGAGATTACTGTTCAAACTAGTCGCAACGCGTATTATAAAAGATTCAATAACCATTAAAATAACAGATAGAGTTGATTATGTTTGATCATGATTGGTTCACGTCATTGGTCATCGTTTGAGACTCGTATTGCTGAAAGTAAAATTTTATCTGCGATTCTTATCTCTTATGTTTTATTTACTTCTTCTTATTTATAATCTTCTTATAATCCCCTCGAAATAAGATTACTGTTCAAACTAATCACAACGCGTGTTATAAAAGATTCAATAATCATTAAAATAAGAAATAAAATTGACGATATTTAATTATGATAGGTTCACGTCATTGATCGTCGTTTGATGCTCAATTTTTAATTATAGTATTGCTGAAAATAAAATTTCACACGCGATTCTTATCTTCCACGTTTCTTCATTTATCATAGCTCAAAACAGTCCTAATTTTACTCTTGTATAGTAAATACTATATTCTTCCACCCTTTACGTTTTATTTCGTTCTAATTTCTAAATTAGAACGATGAGAGAAAGTGAAGAGTAACGGTGTTTGACGAGGTGCCGAGAAAAAAGGTCCAATAAAAAATCGTAGAAATTACAATGGACGATGACTCGAGTTAGGTTTCGTCGTGACTGGTCGACGTGTTTGCCTGTCGTTTGGAACTCGGCTTAGTTTTTCTGCGGCAGGTGAAAATCGATGGAGCCGGCGAATATTAGAAACCGAAAGGAGAGTCTGGCCTAAAATCGAAGTAGGTCGGCGAAAGTGAAGAACAGTCGCGATAAATCTTATTAGATTAGGAGTAATTTAGGTAAACGCTATGTTGGATGCAACCTTTTTAAACCTTTTTAAACCCGTGGCCTAAATGACCGAGACTCTATACCCTGAAAATATCCTGGAATAATAAAAAGGAATAAGCTTCAAATTTACAAAACACGACTCGTATGTTCGGAAACTATTAAACTAAGTGATTCGACAGACTAAACTTCCAGAGAGAAATAATGGAAGTCATACAGGTAGCTCTCCTACAGCACGGTATCTTACAACACGGTTTCGCTCTACGACGATGAGTTAAATTGCGGGAATTCTCATGTAACACTGCAACCTGTAACACGGTTTCGCCCTAACACGATTAAAAAATTACAAAACCCTTTGTACAACACTGTAATTCTACAGCGCTGGATAATATGATTTTTGTTTAACACGTTTAAATATTAAATTACTTTAAAATGATGACAGGAGCACCAAACATGCATGGCTCTTTACATAAAAATTGATGAGACTTTACATAAAACGCAACGATTTTTGACAGAACAGTCGATCCTTGGCACTATGATAATAAAATTACATATACCAGTTTTCCAAATGACACTGAAGGGATATTCGTGGAATATTGAATGATATTTAATGATATATCGCATAGTAAAGTTTATTAGTGCCGTGGATCAGTTCGAAAAATTCATCTTTTCGAGAGAGATCCGTTCCGTTGACTCATTGCCAACGAACTGTGTTTTTTGGGACTTAGTCCCAAGCGATGTTAGGGTCATAACTGGTCATAAAAATATAAACTAAGTCCCTATTGACTCAGGTCCCTTGATATTGATAAAAATAGAAAAATGTGGAAAATTATCAGTGCATCGCAGAATGCGTTTGTACAACACAAATGATTTACTATGAGTGACTATAGTCACCAAAATAGTGTAAAAAATTAACAAAAGTGTTGTCATTCTGCATAACTCTCTTCGCAAAAAATTATAAACGGTATTGCAATGGCTACTTTTTTCTTTCTATCTACTTTCTCAAAAAAATTGGTCCCGAATGCTAAAGACTTGGTTCGCGTTTAGCTCTCTTCGTAAAAAATCGCAAAAATTATCACGATAGTTGTTTCTTTTCTTTCTTTCTCTTATTCAAACAAATTGGTTTCGAATGCTAAATACTTCGTTCCTCCACCTTTATCATGGCGTTTCGTTCCCCGACGACGTCCACCATCTCGAAAGGGTTAAGAACGAAGAACATTTAGCGGCAGTCTCAAATTAGCCTGACATTTCTCGGAAACTAGAGCGACATCCAGACCTAATCTCGGAATAGACAGTAAGGTGGCTTGAAACTTCCTGGAAACGGATAGAAAAGTCAGGAAGTCGGGAATAACCGATAACAAGAGTGATTCGAGGCGAGAGCGGTGTTCTCATGGTAATCCCGGACCTATATCACGGGAGTTAATAGCCATTTAGGGCGAAATGGAGACGAATAGGGATATTTCTTGCGAGTAGCAAAGGGTCGGGATCCGCGATCGGATCGAAAGATGGGCCAAACTTGAGAATTTACAACGTCGCCTTCCGCGATGGAGGTCGATTAAATTCCCCGATGGCGAATATTCCGCGATTCCGCCAGGGACCAGATGACCGCGTTAATTTCGATGGAAACCGTGACGCGGACGCTGATAAATCCGCGATACACGTCGCTGAAGCGTCGCTCGATCTCTTCCACTCTTTCGCCTATTCTTCTCTATCGTTCCGCCCGCCGATGAACACGCAGATGAACACACTCGCGAAGCACCGACACGGGAATCGATACGCGATTTCCCGCGAACAACCGTCGCCGTGGTGTTAAAGCGATTAGATAATGGAACGCGGGATTCGATGCGAGGTATCGTCGAAGACGAACCGGAGTTTCGAAATTTTTGGCAGAGAAATGGAGCGTGGGTTCGACGAATCGATCGGTCACGGATAAAATCACACGCGAACACGCTTGGCTGATGTAATTTCCAACGCTTGGCCGATTTCAAAACTCGGATATTTTTCAGCGAAGGTTAGAGACGACTCTCGAAGGTTGCCTTCGAGATGCTTCGCGATTAGAGGTTTAGTCATTTGGCTCGTTTAGCTCGGTCGTCTAGCAGTCTCCGTGATCTGGTCACGGTCTAGGTCTGGTTAGTTGACTTATTTAAACTTGCACGACTATTTCTCGCAGTGACCTAGTCGAGGCTCGGGTTTAGTCGTTCGCTTTATTTAGCTTCGGATATTTTCGAGCGAAAGATTTTCCGAAAAGATTTTCCAGTCGAAAAACAGGAAACGTCCTTGTCTCGTCGGTTTCAATCGGCTCGTGCCGAGTCTCGGTGAGAAAATGAAGGACGAAGGAAAATCCGGAAAGAATAATTCGCCGTCCGGTTAATTGAGGCTCGCGTTTGCATCGTCTCGATGCTGAAGAGCTAAATAAAGCAGAAATTTTTCAATCCGGCTGTGCAACTGTGCAGAGCGCATGAAGGCAGCGCCACCTAGGCAGAGATGCGTATTCAGCGGTTCGCACTCGGCTAATTATTTCCGCCTCGCTCCGTTTGCCAATCGATCGAGATAACGATAACTGTTTTCCGCGCCAAGGATCGCGATAAGACCGCCCAGAGAAAGGTCGAAGACCCTTGAAAATGTAGGTGTTCCTGGACTCCAGCTGATTCGGAGTAGAACGACGAATTTCCATAAACACGTTCATAATTCCATTCTCTTCGTCTCGTCCGAAATTATCCTATCGCTGTTAAGAATCGTCCATGTACACCTTTCAGATATTACACCTGATTGGTTCTGTAACGTTCCTAATCCCATTTTTACGAAAGGTTTGAAATTATCCTGTCGCTTTTGGGGATCAGTTAGCTGATACGTCGGTATTTCGAATCTTAGACTCATCGGTCTCAAATTTTCTCGTCTCGTCCGAAATTATCCTATCGCTGTTAAGAATTGGTTCTATAACGTTCCTAATCCAATTTTTACGAAAGGTTTGAAATTATCCTGTCGCTTTTGGGGATTAGTTAGCTGATACATCGGTATTTCGAATCTTAGACTCATCGTTTCAATTTTTCCGACTAATATTCGAAATTATAAACAGTTGTACGCTCTCATAGGTTCCTCTATACAGACTCTAGATTTTGAATAGTCGATTCGTTCCATAATTACGATTTTAATTCTATTTTTTGCACAGTGTCTTAAATTAGTTTATCGCTATGAAGAATTGGCTATGATAATGAAGTTTCCATTCTCCATGTCTTGTTACTAATTATCTTATGGCTATCAAGAATTTGGATACACCCTTATGAAAACCCAGAATTATTCCATAACCACGTTTTTAATTCCATTTTTTATATCTCGTCTCACGTTACTATATCATATAGATGATGTACCCTAATATTTCAACCCCTATACGACTTTAATCTTATATTTTTACAAGTTATAGATCATTCCATCGCTGTCAAGAATGCTACATCTCGATATTCCAAATTCTAGACTCATTCGGTAACTACGTTCTTAATTTCTTGCGTTTCGTCTTAAATCACCCTATCATTATCAAGTCTCAACCATGGTACACCACTATATTCCAAATACTCGACTCTTCCCATAACGACAACTTTAATTCCATTTTTTGACAGCTCGAGTCAGATCATCCCGTTGCTGTTAAGAATCAACCATGATATATCCCGTTATTCAAAAATATATGGGATGGCTATTCCATCACATATTTAATTCAATTTCTCGCATCTCTACTATTATTAAGAATTTTCGAATAGTACACTGGAATATACCGGTAACCCTTCTATAACACGGTAGATAGGTTCCTAGAAAATGTCGCGTTGTGTGAAACCGTGTTGTATGAGACCCAGAACCAGAACAAAAAGGTGGATTACGTTCCGAAAACTTATTAAAAACAATTTTTTTTTTTTAATTCTACATAAAAAGCGTAATTTTGATTAAAAATATAAATGTATTTATAACACAAAACAAAACAAAAAAGGGCAAAAATATATTTAATTCAACGCAACTTTAATTTAACAAATTTCTTCGTATTTTTTTCAAAAATTTTTGGGACTCAAACGTTTAAAACGGCAAGCTCCGTCGCGACTGAAAAAGTTTTGTTGTATTTTGTTTTTCCAATTTTCTTATCGTATTACAACGAAATCGTATTATAGGATCCCGTCTTGTAGGAGAGTTCTCGCAATTTATGAATCGTGTTATAGCGAAACCGTGTTATAGGAGGGTTGTACCAAATTCTAGATTTATACCACAACCACGTTTCTAATTCCGTTTCTCTGATCTCAAGTCACCCTAGACTCATAGCATGACATTCTTAACTCCATTTCTCATTTCAAATCTCTCTGACTATCAAGAATTATCCATGGTGCATCCCATTATTCCAAAAACTCTATACTCACTCCATGACACGTATAATTCCATTTCGAATCGTTCTGCGACTGTCAAGAATTATCCACGGTGCACCCCGATATCCCAAACCCTATACTCGTTCCTCAACCACGTTTCTAATTCCATTCCCCGCATGCAATCTCGAGTCACCTTATCGCTGTCGGGAATCAGTCACCGACACTGGAATATTCCAAATCCTAGACTCACCGCGTGACATTCTCGACTCTGTTTCTCGCATCTGTATTTTTCATCGCCTGGAATCCGTCGTGGGACACTCGAATCGGTGACACTCGAATGATGCTCGTTCCATCGGTGCTAAGAATCATAAATAACCATGGTACGCTGTTGTAAACCGTGGAACAGGCCGATACCCGAGGAACATCGGAGGTAAACGGCGGGAAGGTTAGAGGCGGAACGCGAGGGTAATTAGTTCTGGCCATCGTCGGGTTTCCGGCTATTATACGCGGTCACGTATCGGCCGACCCTTACGCTGCGATCGTCGCGGAGTGACAGCGTGCTCCCGCGGGGGTAAAAATGCAAGGGTGGGTTTACACGTGTATCGATTCCAGCTGGATTATGGCGGCCACGGATACAGCGTGCGGCTGACGTGCCACGCCACGCCGCGATGTTGGCAAGCAAAAAGTGAGAGGGCGCTGAATAAAATATCAATGTCGCGGCGAAGTTGAATGAAATTGCTACGTGCAGAGGCACGGTGTTTCGATGAATCGATACCGTGCTAGCGATCGCCGTGGGGTTATCGCTCGGACGGGTCATGCAGGCAAGTTATTTCGTTAATATCTCGAAGGTAACGGCTCTGTCGTTCGGTTAAAAGCTTGTTTCGCGATACGCGGATCGAGTTTGCAAATTGTTCGTGTTTGCGGAATTTTCTCTTTTTTTCTCCCCCGTTCCTCTCCTCTCGCTCTCTCTCTGTCTTCGCGGGTTCGAAAGGGTTGCGAATGTTTGCGAACGTTCGCCGAGGGTCGACGCGTGATCTTTTGTGCTCCATGGTGTTTGCTTGTTTCGAGATCGCGTCGTTAGACGGACGTTGTAATTCGTTGGGAGGTTCACGGTGGTTCGACGGTCTGGCGATTTCGTTCGAATCGCTGATCGAGTTTTCGCAAATTTCTAACCCTCGGAAGTTGGGAATGTTCTGACTGGTTAATGCGATGAGATGGAAATGGCGGACCGACGAGTGTCGCAGCTTGGTTTGGAATTGTAGGTTGACGCGGGAATTTGGCAGTGAGCTTTGCCGAGAGAAATTATTTTCACTCGGCCCGTTTCAATTGCTGTCTGTGACCTTTGTATTCAAATTTTTTCGATTTATCTATCCCCGTGCTTGGAACTGTGAACGTCACGGGGGATCTAGCTTATGATTGTATTCGTGTATTCTCGAAATTGAAAATTATAATTGACAAAAGAACTTTCGCTCTGAACAACGTTTAGTACGATTGTATTAATTCCTGATATATTCGAAATTTTATGTTTGGTTTATCTCTGAAATTGTAAAAATCAGGCAAAAATTGTTCATTTAACCTTCGATACTAAATTTTGATAAATTCAAGTTATCGAATAATGTTAATAATCGTGGAAAATGGTGCCGATTTCAATCTTTCTTCGAGGAGAAAAAAGATATTCCTGTATTTCTAACAAAAACACCAGGAATTTAGGCCTGTCGCTATTTCTCAGCGATTACGTATTTCACTGTCAATTTCTAACTTTCTCTGGGAACTCGCAGCCAGTCGATACACTTAATTACCTCTCTCTCGCTGGTAAACTCGTCGTTCCAAGCAGATACGACGATACAGACGGCTGCACGCGAAGAATTTTGCGTAAATCGATCGAAAAGCAAAATACCGCGCAGTGTGGGAATTAATACGACTGCAAAGAGAGAGAGAGAGAGTGGATTCGTGGACGGGTCGGTTAACTTAATTGGTAAAGTAGCCTGGAGTGAAAGGTCTACTAATTCGATTGGCTGAATTCGATTAAAAGTGAGACTGTCCTCGTGCCTTAACGATGTGTACACGTTTATTTATCGTCTTACTCCGAGCCTGCAATCTCATACGTGGACGGACATATTTGTCACACTGTCCGATCTGTAGGTGACAGTCGTTTTGCTTATGAAATTCGGCGACAAAGAAAAAAAGTCTCGTCGGCGACCCGATTAACTTAATTGGCAACGCGGCCGTCTGATCTGAATTTCAATTCTGAATCGCCGTTTCCTCTCTCTCTTACTCCTTCGCGTCCGATTTATTAATCCCGGTGACTTTCTAAACCGATCGCGCCAGCTTTACGCCTGTTAGCCCAAAGCTACATTCATCTCGACGAAATCCGTCGCTCTAGAAATATATTTCAACGATTCGAAACGTATCTACTCTTCCTATTTCGACGCTTCTCCTAAACTGATTAACCCTTTAACCTTTCCTAGTCTAAACAACCAAAAAACCTGTACCTCAATAAAATAGCAAGCTCGCGACGCGTTAGGTTGCAAACAAGTGCAGACGTAGCCGCAAACCGTGTGGAACAAAGAGCGGACTGGAAAGCTCGGATCGATGCCGCGAAACCGGGCTAAAAACAATCTTCCACTTCGTTAGGTCGAAATCACCTAACCTCCATCCAGCGAAGAAAACGCGCGGCAAGAAGCGCAGTAGCCGCGAAGTGGGTCCGGCCAAAGCTCCGATAGCCCGCGAAGCTCGGTGAAAGAAAGCAGCATCGGTCTGGAAAACGTCGAGAGAAAATATCGAGCACAATGGGACAAGGGTGGGCGATCGAGCGGTGCAAGGAGGAACGGCGCAGGGAATTAAAGGAGAGAGCTAAACTGATAAATAAGACTCGTTGTGAGTCACGAAAGCGAAAGGGGTCGAGGAGCCGAGCCAGCAGGGTTAGGGTCTGAAAGCCTGTGGGTGGAACGAGCGAGCGAAAGCTCGGGGAGCAAAGAAGAATAATAAAAGCGGCAAAGGACAAAGACCAGGAGTCGGCCGCGAAGGTGGAGAGCCCAGAAGGGAGAGGACGGCCTGTGTCTCCGAGGTTAGGATAGGTTAAGGGAGAATGGCACCGGTTGGTACCGAGCTGCCACGGCCAAAGAGGGTTCGCGTTGGTCGCGTGACCCGATGATTCACCCGGCTCCTATCCTTCTTCCTCTATCTGCTCCAGACCCCTTCAGCAACTGTTCCCCTTCTCCTCGCGATATCCCTGTGGGCCATTCGCGAGTGGTCGCTCGGCGTTTCGCGTTTTTCCAGCCAACTCTTCTCCGGGACGGATCCGTCGCGACCGCTGTCCCGTCTGGAGACACAGCTCCCGTGGGAATCCGTTTTTGGCTCGGCAAAGGGGTGGCATCTCCTCGGATAATGCGGCGACAGAGATTTATCCTACGGCGTCGCGCAGAGTTGCTAGTGGCTGTCGAGCTGGCTGCGTTTAAGCGCCGGCTTTGCAACGCGACGCGATGTGACGGCGGGTGTTTGTAATTTTGCGGCTGGTAGGTGTCTCGGTGAACCCGGTGGAGAGGGTAATCTTGCCGCGTTTCGTTTTTCGGGGGTTCCCGGGCCTGCGCGCCGGATTTGTCGCTGAAAGCTCTCTCGAGTCTAGGATTATTTCAACAGATGGTCATCTGACTCGCGGGGGTTAGGCTGGTTACTTGGAATCGAGATTCTCTGGAGGATTTTTATTTAGAAATATAGATTTTAATGTATCAGGTCACACCATAAATTCGTTCCGAGGCGCTATTTTCATTTTTCGTCGCATTTTATAATGTATATCAATGGGATAATGTCTTTGCCAAAAGATTATATTTTTTAAATTTTAAATAGAAAAGTAAAAATCGGCGTAATATATGGTTTTTAGGATCTTATTTTGAGGAGATGGATCTAGACTGGAGTAATATTGCAGTATAATTTGTGAGATTGATACAGGTGGTGATTTATTTAATCGTAAAAATGTGCGAGTGACGTTGGAGATACGAATTATCTCTCGCTACGGTTATACTTCTACAATTCTTTACAACTAACGAGTATAACAACTCAACTCTCAACTAAGACTGTCAACTAAGAACTCTCAACTCAGAACTGCGCCCCAACGTAATGTTCCTTCTTTTATATCTCTTTCCCACCATGCACAAGCTTTTCAACGTTTCTCTTAGCATGGTGGAAAATGCTGCAATACTACAATATTGCTGATTCTTGACATAATAAGATAAACTTTCTTAATAAAATAACAGATTAATGGACCAGAAACTGCGACTATAACTTCACACGATCCTTTACTCTCACACACACTGGCGACTTTCTTATACTTTTTACAACTGACTTTTAACCGATCGTCTACAACTACCACTTTAAAACTCTTGATTAGAATTGAGTTTAACCAGTTACTTGTTTTTGACGAGTATATTCGTCACGAGTAATAGGTAAATTGCAATTTGGTAACTAAAATATATTCATAAACTTTAAGATGATTGAAACGCTTTGAGACCAAGTGGAAATTATATGAAAATCGGTGTCAGACAATTCGATAGGAACGATGAATCTGTTAATTCGATAATTGCACCTGCAGGAATAGTTCCGAAATTCGTGAAAATTATAACATAATTAATTGCGAAAGGGGTAAATTTCAGATATCAAACTTAGATTGGCCTGAAAGTGTCGTCGTGAAATATATAAGAATTCCAGCCCGTCAAACGACGCGTCGTTTAATGCTTGACCTCGTTAAGTGCCAATCCATCATTACCCGCTCGCTTCATTATACACGCGGGTTCAGCGTGACGGGTGTTTCGTAAAATCGATTAATTTCCTCGTGGAAATTTAGATACATCGGGCGCGGATAGGGCAGATTCTCCGTTTGAACGGAGATCGGGGCCAACGTCCTCCGAAACAGGGCTCCTTCAATTAGCCTAACAGAGATTAAGGACTCGGTTTAAGTTCGACACGAAGGAACGAGGACTTTGACGGATGCCCGGACGGCTCTGCCCGCTTCTTATCGTTTCTAATAACTTTTTCAAACATCCCAAGTATTATTCCGGCCGGCGGCTATTCCAGGCCAATGACTCCCTTAGGATTTTATTTTATTAACCCCACCACCGCCGTCTCCGTACGTCGTGCATGATAAACGATCCACGGAGGGGCATAAATTCACCAGAAAAAGCACTTTGATACGCTTTCAGGCTTGTTACAAAAATATCACCGTAAACGAATAAACATCGTAAATCATGCATGCCTGTTTCGATCCACTCGCTGGCGCCGCCATTAGGCGATAATCCCGCGGAAAATTCCCGCGAAATTTCGAAGCATCTCCCGGCAACGATCTCTTCTTGGAGCTTTCCTCTCGAATTCCACGGATCAAGCCAAGATCTCCGGCTGCCGGAGCGTCGGAAAAATCTCGTCAACGGCTTCCAGGTGGTTCTCCACGCTTTAGAAGCCGGCGACACGCGCGTTGCTCGCTCGTGCGCGTTATTACGCGCGTGCTGGACCGTCGGGCGAGGCCACAATCGATGACAATGCCAGAAATTCTACGGACATTCCGATGGCATAGCCGGGTCCGCGCCTCTGACCGCTATGATTCACCTGAACGCTGGATCGCCGATTCCACGGAATACCGCGTCGCAGTTTGCCCATTAGCTTCTATGATTCGCGTAAATACACCGGTGCATCTCGTCTCTGCTCGTCCCGCTTCTCCGCTCGTATAAATACGCGTCACGGCGCGCGGCCCCTGTTGCTCCGCTGCGCCGATTGTTCCGCGGACGCAAGATGTCGCGCGTTTCTCCGTCGAATTCCATTCAGTCCTCTGTAACTGGAATTTCGTATGTGTCAAGTGCCCGTGGTTGCCCGTACGGCGACGTTCGAGAGCTTTGTGCGTGTGCGTGTGTCGGTGGAAACTGCACGGCTAGCCTGATATTGGGAACGAAACGGCTTTGTGCCTGTCCCACGGATTGACGCGCCTGATCTTTCGTTTTCTCCTGTCTTTAGTTAGAGGATACGCTGATATCGTTAAAGGATCACAAGAGGAAGATTCTACGTGGAGATTTGTAGTTGCACTCGAGATAATGCAGAGAAAAGCGAAACGCAGAGTCTCTTGTCTGATCTTTGGTAGTTTTGGAGTTCTAGGGTGGATTTTGACGTTTTAAACACTCTGAATTGTATTTCAATTTCGCTATTAGTAGCTCCTAATGTTTACAATTGTTTTATTTTGTATTTACTTCCACTAGAAAGTAAGGAAGTTGAAATAAATAATGGAGGATAGAAATTCAATTGATTGTCCGTTTTATTTAGACTGTTGTGCCCTTTAATTTTTAAGTGTATGGTATTTCTTGAAACAATTTCCTCGTGTTGAGTCACACTCGGTATAAAAGTGTAAATGATTGAATGATCGTGAGACAGAGGAAGATTTTATATGGAGATTTCGAATTTACGACAATTTGCGTGTGATCTTTGCTCTTCTTAGAAATTCGGAATAGATTCCGTTTCGTTCGAACATTGTTGATTAGAATTATTAGTTCAAACGATTTTCACGTTTTTTTGCGAACGTAAACTATTTATAAAAGGTTTACAAAGCTTTATTTAACGTAGATACAGCGGTAGATATTTTGTTCTGTTGATTTCGGCGTTAAACTGTTTTAGTACTTCTGTCTTCGTGTATCCATGAATTCGGGTGTTGTGATTGATTATGTGACGTGTAAGTGGTGAGTGTATTTCTATTTATCGGTGGGATATCTGCGTTACAAATCTGGAAAGATTTCACTCTGTTCAACGCGAATTGAGAAGAAATATAAACAACACGTGATCAAACTAGGATCGAAACTGTTTTTAGGATTTGTAAAAGCCATCCCTGAGAATCCACGTTAAACACTGATCGTTTTGTTAATAATTCCCGTTAATTCGATCCTTAAACAGAGAAGATATTCAACCAAATTGCATTCCCGATTATAACATCTATGTTTATCCATTTGGTCTGGACGTGACCTGTTCATTCTTCAAGCAACAGCACGCTATATAATTCTGCTTATAGATACGACAGTTCTAGCCGATAACCAAAATTCGCCTAACCAGTCTACTATTGTATCAGACAAGGTAGATCTGTTACTGTGACCAATCAGACCCGCATTGCTTCTGTGTGCAAACTCCCGAACTCGGTAACTCTACACCTGATTCTCGCCTAGTGACAGAAACAGTTTTGCTAGTAATATCAACCATCGCCGATGGCGCTACAGTCGGAGACTCGCCTAGTTTTAAAGTGAAAGTTCGCGCAGGCGGGAAATACGAACTGTAGATCCTGTGATAGTGCTCAGCGAGNCGATGGCGCTACAGTCGGAGACTCGCCTAGTTTTAAAGTGAAAGTTCGCGCAGGCGGGAAATACGAACTGTAGATCCTGTGATAGTGCTCAGCGAGGAACTATAGCACCTCAGCGAATGTCTTAGACTAGTTACGTAATAACAATTACTCCTATTGTCTCAGAGTTGCGTTACCGATCTCTGATCTGTCTTCCGATCGTTCGATGCATAGTTAATACATTGAATTCGCTATACCACAAACTCTATATTCACTGTTGACGTTCACATCTGTGTAAATTTGATTCGTGGTGACGAAGGAGTATGCAATTCTGAGTTATTTGATTCGACTGTTGGAAGATTGCGAGTTTTAGGGTCTTTGGAGTCGCGTTTAATCGTTAACGACTCGTGTACGCAGGCTGTGACTGGTCAATGCTCGAATTACACGTTGCAATTAGGGTGTGTAACAAGCGTTGAGCTTTTTTTGGGAAGGAAGAAGGCTGTCTTTATGCTGGTGACCCGTGGGTGAAGTTTGACAATGACGCAGAGCTTCCTCTCGGCGTGACTTGTTGGTCATCGGACCGTTACGAGGATCTACCTTTCGGGAGAACTGGCTTGTTAGTCTTGTTATTACCTTCTTAGTCTATTCGAATAGCTCTAATCTTCTTCGCCGATGTGCTACGTCGATAAACAGATTTAAAATGTTCGAAAGCGCGTCGATGAGAATCAGGCTGCTCGCTCGGGAGTTATAGTTGACTGTAATTTCCTGCTTTGACTCGAGGAGTAACAATCGCTGCAAATAGACTGTTCGATGGCATCGCAATTATTGCCTACGTAATCTGCAGTGCTGCATTGCGAAATGTTACGGTACAGTGAGTCAGAAGCGCTCGTGTTCTCTTCAATTTTTATCCTTCTACGAACCGAGGTTCTTCTCAATGAAAATTTTTTAATATTTTCATCTCTATATTTGATCAAATTCTTGTGCTACAACCGTGATTTTCTTTGATTATTGATTCAGTTATTATCGTTACTGTATCGTTATTATTTTATTATTCGCAAGGTTTTCGAAATTTGTGTTATAAAAATAGCAGTTTGAAATTCCAAATTGACGATGAGAATGTCAGATCGAATAGCTACGAATATTTTTGGGTCTCACTTCGGATATAGACTGATTCTCGTGTGTGTGTAAGATTAAATATGTAGACCAGTTAATCCACACGACCTGTTCAGTAGGTCTGTCTGATCTGATCTATTACTTGCTAGTTCTTTCACCTTGGAAAGTTACAAATATCTCTATTTGTCGTCTCGCGAGAGAAAGCTCGGATCCAATTTCTTTCTCCAGATTTGGAAACGAAAATTTGTTGCAACGTCTCTTCTATATCCTTAAACCACGTCCCACGTCACAACTGAGCATAAACTCCAAGGTTTTGAAGAATGGAATAATCAAACATCAAGTGACAAAGCGAAATGTCTCATAAATCTAATCTCTAACACCATTCGTTACCTAAATTTTTAGATTTTTTTTCTGAAATGATCAACTGAATACTCACCAACTATCTAGAAGAAATATTACCACTTAGTATGTTTCCATACAGTTTCCACCGCGCATTTTTCTGAGGTAGCACGGACTGAAATTCGCTATTTGAAATCAAAAACGTCCGAAAATTATTTATGTGATCAATTATATCTTACGGAAACAATTTCGTTTACCGATTTCACATATTGCTTATACAAAATTCGAAATCAAAAGTTTCTAATAATTATTTTTTAATGGTTATTCAAAAAGTATAGGTAATAGAGAAAATTAAGGACAGTAAAGATGACGGACAAATAACGTAAGCTAAGTGTTCTAATAAAATAATTTTATAGCTGGTAGAGGCATTCGGAAATCCCGACCATAAAGAGCCGTAATATTGTGCACTAAAAGACTTAAAAAATTAGTGCATTTTACTATAATTATATTGTACTCTATAGAAATAAAGAGCTCTATAGAAAAAGAAGCGTTCCTCAGGTCAAAATGGTAGATCTACCCAATCGGTTGTCTAAGCGTTAATATCAACTTATCCTAGTATCATATCACAATTGATAATGACCTCCAAACCATTCAATCATAAAACAATCAAACACCAAGCGAAAAAACAAAATATCCCACAACTCAACGCGATTCGTTACCTAAATTTCCAGCATCCTTTTTTCGATCGATTTATCAAACAATGAACCAAACAATCGCCAACAACCTAGAAAAAACTGTCGTGCATAAGCAATCGCAATACCACACCGCGACAAAGCACAAGCTCGAAAGCCTTCGAGCATAGCGGAGAATAATCAAGCACCAAGCGACAGAATGTGCCACAACCCTAACCTGTATACCGTCTCAACCACAAACCTGGACTCGCCGTTTATCCATCATCACGTGGGTATAACCTCAGAAACGTCTATCGATGCACGCGACTATCGAACACTCGCTTCGCCTCTAGAACGAATTACATCAAATTATCCCTGCGATACGACAGAGGCCCGTTTCGCGTTGCTTCCATCTCGCGTGTAAGTGTACAAGAGGGTAACATCGTGCTGTTGCCGAAGCAGCGGCGCGTATGTAAATAAAACGGTACACAAGCCTGTCGTGGTTGTGTTGAAAAATATTTTTAAGCGTACGGATAGCATGTCGTTCCGGGTTCCGTGACTCACGTAAATGGTTTCCTGTCTTGGCCGTAGGATACGATTACCGGGCGGAATGGAAAGATAGGCATTGTTGCCACCCGTGATCGAGCTTCCCTTTTGAAATCGATGGCGAGCGAAAGAGGGTGGGTGACGCGGAAATGAAAGCGGTACGAGGACGTGGTATTAATGAAATTTGCTGCCAATCCACCCAACGACCAGAGTGATAGGATTATCTGCACTTTCTTTCCTTTCCCCGTGAATATTATTCGATATTATTACGGGTATCTTCTGGTATCGGGGTAGAAACGAACGTCGCCTTTGCGAATTTTTTCACCGAAGACCGTGGCAATTTTCGAGATGAGGGTTTCACTGAATTTTTAAGCTGTATTTAGACTGTATATACGATTTTTTTTTTATGGGTCAGGGTGAAGATTGTAGTAGTTATAACGTATCGTTGCGATGTGTAAATATTTGCTGATTTATGAAACGGACTCCGATGTTTGATGCCATTTCGATCGTTCTGCTCATACGAAAAATGGAAGTGATACGTTATTTTATTCGAGAAAGGTGCAGTTATGGTTGGGACTAGGAAAATATCAAATCGCTCCAGATACGAGAAAATTGTGACATTTTAAAGTTGAAATGTCGATTCTCGTCAGCTCATTTTGACTTCCTGTGCTTGAAAAAGATATAAAGATACGTCAGATTTTGACAATTTTAGTTTCTCTGATAAAACCAGGTATCTCGAAGACTCTGTTCAAATTTCAACTAAATCGATTAATTGGAACTCGAGTTATCCGCTTTCAATCGATTAATCAAAAATGTCTTTTCCAGAGAAACGCGTTTAAAGCTTCAGATATATCTGCAGCAGCGTATAAATTTCGCGAAATGATTTGGTAGGCGTATCTTTAAACGTCCGAATTCCAAGGAGACCTAGAAAGAGAAATAGGAAATCGCTTTTTTTAATCCTCGAAGGTAAATGTCCTCTTTAAACCGCTTCGACGCGAATTCGGCGTTCGGAAATTGCTCGGATATTACCATAAGCCATTAGCGACGGTTACGTTTACAAAGTAACGCGAAACGATTCCGAATATCCGTGAAATAATTCGATTAATCCGGCTGAGTTCGGCTCGGACGACATCGAGCGGCTGCTTCCGGCGAGTCTTGGCGAAATGGCTAAGCTGCAATAGATTTGTGCCGAATTGGCCGCTCCGATTCCGCGTTTCGAGTAATTTAACGCGATGCGATTATTAATCAGAGAGATGTTCGGGTCTTGATTACAGCGGCCCGGATAGGTTTCGGATTTTCCACCAGGTAATTATCCGGATCCGAACGCTTCCTGTGCATATACCAGTTCTCTTTCCTACTTGTTTGCCGGTGCAAATGTACGTAGTAATCGACCGAATTTTTGGAGCAATTAGTAATCGATAGTTCAATCGATCATTTGGGAGATTGGTTAATTCTATGCAGGAAATTTATCGATTAGTTTTCTCGATATTAAAATTAAGAGAACATATTTGGAGTTGCGATTAAATGTACATCAGAACAGGAAAATAATTTTTTCTGCGATACTTGGTGAGCATTTATAGTCAAAATTTTGTTTACTTGTGGAGAAAAATATTGAAATTTATTGGAAAATGATAAGATCATTCTGAAAAAGGTCAATAGATGAAGTTATTGCTTCTACACAATTGGCTATGATTTTTTATCTTGGTATAGATATCACAAATCAATAATCGTTGCAAGGAAATTATTGAATAAATGATAATTTTAAGAGCATTTGTATCCAGAATTTTGCTTACTCGCGAGAAAAGATATAGTAATCGACTACAAGTTTTCACTTCAATCTGGATATTATAAATTAATAATATAGCTAAATTGATTAATATCTGTATAAAATTATGCAAAAATAAACAAACTGAAACCCAGGTTTTGACACTGAAATGTTGATGTTTCTCAGCGAACTCAGTTTTCGTTCGCAAAGCACGAGTATGGCGGAAATCAGCTATATACGTCTAAATATGAGATATTCACGCTGAATTCGCGTCGCAGATCAGCTTCCGTTTATGCAAAATAAAGAAACTATAAGGATCGTAACTATCGCAGCAAATTCAGATCAAAATATGCTGATTTCTGTTGTTTGCATGATATATATCTCACAAATCATACGAATAGTATGTAAAAGGTTAGCTCTAAATGCTGACTTTACCCTTTAACAAATATTTTCAAACGTAGATTCCACTCATAATTCAGCCGAGTCCCCAAAAACCTCCAAACCTTCGAAAACTCTCACGGTCAAATGTACCAAAACTCAACAAAAGCCGCTAGCCCTTGAAACGCGGCAAATTACCCGCTAAAAATCTCGATTAAAAGCCGCTCTCATCGCCGTAATCCCAAAAACAACATCAAACGACTTCAGACACGAAAACCGAGAGCCAAAAACCGATCCATCGAACATAAATCAAAGCTGATTCTCGAGAGCGAGACTCGCGCTGCGAATCGTTCGTCGCGTAGAAATTAATTTCAATCGCTATGAGAACGCGTCGGACGATCGTCCGTTTCCGATCACGCTTCTCCACTCTTTCAATTTCGCGACACGCGCGGCACGGCTGTTAATAAATAACGCGATATCGCTCGAGCAAAGAGGCAGAGAGAGAGAGAGAGAGAGAGCCTGTTCCTTCGGTTGGATAAGCTCGAGGAAGATAGAGACGAGAGAAGCGGATGAAAAGGAAGCGTTTCGAATTCTTCGA
>NIJG01000051.1:640121-662718 GCA_002201625.1 Euglossa dilemma | reverse complement strand
ATCTAATTTAAAACGCAATAAAATTTCCGTGCAACATATGTCTATTTAATTTTCTGAAATCCTATGCTCTATAAAGTTAATTTATCATCTCGAATCCACTCGTATACTGTCAAAACACTTCAAACCATCGTCAGACCTACTTATCCCTGTAAACCTGCTTGAACCGAAAATTCCGCAAATTCCACAGACGCGTGATGAAAATGATGAAAATTGCAACCACCTGGGAACCTGGTTTTCGCTAAACGAAAACAATTCAGTCGCTAAGGAATGGAGTATCTTTAAATCATGCCTGCCGCATTCCTCTGCCCATTTTATTGCCCGTTCAAACGGGCTATCTCCAGGCCTGTAACAACGTTCAATAACTTCCTCCACTTACACAGCAACGAGCATTAAACTCGCACTTCCTTACCCCTCGCCCGTGCCCTGCGACAGATATTTATTGTTAATGGAATCGAACCACCGCGGAGCTCATTTATCCGTGGTGCTTGGGGCGCGGAGAGCCAGGGCATGACCTACCTCCATGTCGGCCCGAGTGCCTACCAAACACGCTCTTATTCTTTTTACGCTCGTCAGGCCACCTTTGCCAACCTTCCTTTCCACCCCTTGCCGGCTTTTAAGTACCCCTCTCTTCCGCTTTCTTCCCCGTCATCTTTCGCTTCCACTCGTTTACCATTCCTAATTGTACGCCGCCATCCGATAACCCCGTGAAACTTAACGCCTCCTAGTGCACGATGTAGTCTCCTTCTTCGACTGCGAAACGCGCTCGAACTTCCTTCTGCGTTCGCTTCTTCTTCCGTTCGACGAGAAACGCGGCTCGTCCGAATTTCTTTCCCACGAAAATATCGATGCGAGTTGGTTTTCATCGAGTGGTAACAGAGAAGGGTGATAGAAGGGTTTATAGAGAGTATTTCAGATGTGTTTATATGATTTGGAGGTACCTTGACTTCGTGACTGTAATTTGCGGATCTTGGTCCAGGTAGTGGGAAAATCGTGTAGGGAAGCTTTTCTAAGACTTCGAAATTTTCTTGGAACGAATCCTCCTTAGCCTTCTCGTGTTCAAAGTCGAACCTATAACGATTGGATGATAGAAGATCGTGAGAGGTGAAGAAGTGATCATGTCGGAAAAAATGGGATTTGGAACTAGAAATTCTGGGAACATTTGTTTAAAGTGTGAAACACGTCTTTCGCCTATGGCAGAGAGATCGAAGGTGAAACGTTGACTGCGAAATTTGCAACGAAAATTCTAGAGACAGTCGTTAAATTAGGGGTTCAATTGGTCTATGAACGAGTCATTCAGTCGGAAACATCGACCGTGGAATTTGGAACCAAAATTCTAGGAATTTTGTTGCCAAATTTTATTTTTTTATTTTATTCGCTGCCATATCTTAAACTTTGTGCGTAGCTCTCAGCTTGGTATTGTTTTTCAAAGGAAAATCAGTTTTCCAAAGATTTTGCCTTGGAAAACGATACCAATTACCAGGTCTCACCACGAGGGGGTGACTACGCATCGAGGTAATAAAAAATATCGTCCAACGAATCTTTTATTAAATTTAAAAGAACGTAACAATGTCGAAATAAAATAATAAAATTGAAAAAAAAATATTTTAGAAATTATTGTCGACTTTATAACAGAAAATATCCGAAATCCTATTCTTCTCTACCAAGTGTAAAGGGTTAATATTAATAAAAATACTAGAAATAAAGGTAATTATTTTTACTCTGTAATATTGGAATTATTTAGAATTATTATCACAGTGTAATCATTTTTTTTTTAAATATTCGTCAAACTGAAAGACTTGGAGAGCGATAGATTATGTATGCCAAAGAAGTATAAAGGAATAGGTATTATATCTGCTAGAAAATTGAAAAGATGTGGTAATGGTACAATAACAAGAGATGTAGTAACAAGGATATAACAGTCATGATACAGTAATTGTAAAATAACAATACCTAATGAAACGCGATTTCAACGTGTTCTTCGTTAGCACTGATATAACAAAATATTACTTCTTTTACGACAAAGGAACAGAAAAATGGGAAATTTAAATATCAATAAATTCAGAAAAAATGATCGAAAAATTATAAAAATACGCGATATATCCGAATGAATCGAAAGATTCATATTAGAAAGAACTCTCATCAATTTTTAATACTCTCACTATCGAGAAATCAATATAAATAAACGTGTTACCAGAATTATTTTACAAGAGCAATTCACAATTTTTCGCAAAAACGAGTAAAAAATGAATTTCCTTTATTCCCCAGAAAATCGATCAAATTTATAAGGGTTACTTTCGATGCGAACCCTTCGATTGAACGTAACACACGCGACTGCCGATATATTAATTAATTACCGGATAATTAATGTTGATCGAACAGATTTACCGTTGAAATAATTACGAGATATAGAAATTTTCGCATGCTTATTAAACGCCGGTATAAAATTCGCGTTTAATTCCTGCATTTCAGGCGCGAGTGTTTCCTCGGCTCGCAATTACAATCTATTATCATCGAAATTAGCAATTTGTCAGAGGTTAGAACCGAATAGATTTAAGGAATGAAAAATTTCCATACTCGCCGCGGTTATCGCAATAACGCGAAAACTACTCGGTGTTTAATTTATAACCTCGCGCAGTTATGAATGTGTATCGCGTCGGTGCAGTGCTGTATAATGGTCGATGGTAATCCATGAAGTCTGGGGTGCTTGCATATAATGGTTGGTATGCCGGGTTTGCGAGGGGTGCGTAATGAACTATCCCTCTTAATTCCTCGTTGAATGCTTCAGATTCCGGGCATTGCAATAGCCAATTAAAAATAATATACTTATCAAAACAATTAAGAGATCACGGTACAACGGAATTCAAAGGCCCGATTTGTGTGCGGATGAGAAAAATCCACGCGTATACGTATGTACGTATCTGAAAGGATAACGGCATAACATTTCTGACACAATTTCGGCTACGATATTCGTTAAAAAAGGGGAATATTTTTAATTATTTTGTAATTCGTCGAACGAATATCGAAAGAAACGAGATGTTTATGAAAAATCATGAATTATTTTGATGATTCTTAAATTATGATAAAATCATGTCAAATCGAGAAACAATACGATATTTATTGAAAAAGGAAATCCTTTTAATTATTTAATAATTCGTTGATTCTTAAATTACGATGTAATTATACCGAACGAATATTTGGGAGATAAATAGGATATTTATTTGGTGATTCGTTAATTCTTAAAGCACGAGAAAATTATATCGAGTAAATATCGAAGGAAACAATACGGTATTTATCTAAAAAGGGAATTTTTTTAAATATTCGAGAATTCGTATATTACGATAAAATATCGTATCGAAGGGATATCGAGGAGGAAAAATGAATTTATTCTGCGGTTTTATTTAGCTGCGGAAAATCTTTCTGGAAAATCTACGCCGGCTTTTAATATTGGGAAACACGCAAATATACTTATTCTCCAAAACGATTCGCGTATGTTTAATAGACGCCTCAGTTCGTTAAAACCATTATATTGTTTAATCTCGATTAAACAAATTTGATCGAATACGCGACCTATATCGTTGCTTTTATTTTAACTTGGCAATTTAACGCGATATCCAAATATGATAGCAATCGAGCAATTAATTATCGTAATTTTATTAATTTAACGGTCCATTTAAATATTATCCGAATATGCAAATTTCCCTCGATTCTTCATTTTTGTTACAAAATTCTATCAGCGGAGATAACGAGTGTCTCGAATTGAAATTACTGTATTAAAAAATGATTTTGGTCGTTGCGATTATCAACAACATCGTTACATCGATGATTAACGAGTTGCGCGAATTAATACGCGAAAATGAACCCGTCTAAATTCAAAACTAACATTGATTGTCATAATTATCAACAACATTAAAGTAATACGATATCACCAAAATTATCACGCGAGTTAATTACCATCGTTAATATCCTTTGTTTACCGATTTAATTTGTTAAATTAATAGAATATTGCAAAAATTAATATAATATTCTTATCCAAAGTGGTTTGATTCCAGAGGCGATGTATAATTATTAAATAAATAGAATATTGCAAAAATTAATAGATATAATATTCGTATCCAAAGTACTTAGATACCAGAGATATATTTATTAGGTACCACAGATATATTTATTAAATTAGATATATTGTAATTATTCAAAGAGAATTATACGTTTGATATTGTAACGAGGCATATAGATTTTATTCAAGATGAAATAATTTACTAATTCGAAGACAGGAGTTATGATATTTAAAACTGTAGTGTCTTATTGCCAGATGACGACTAACTCGACTGTCAAAATAGCAGATTCTTTTAAACTAGAGACCCTAAAGTCTTTGGAACCTAAAATGTCGCCTGTTGACCTAATGCCATCGTTGTACGGCCTAAAACCGATTTGCAACAAGATAATAAATAACCAAATCCAAAATTATAATTACCTTCCCCATCTCAAACTTTCTATTCTCACTTGTAAATTTATAAAATCAACATACGAGCATAATCTCGTCTCAAATTCCCAAATTTCTTCACTCTAGTCCCCAAACTCGTCAAACTGAAAATTTACCACAAAAATGACTAAACAAAAGTAAGCTAATTACCTTATAGTACCAATGATAGACTACATCGTCCACAGAGCCATCTTCATTAACACCTTTATCACCGCTACTCAGAAATTTCGCACTCGAAATCACGCAAACACGACTCGACTAGCCCAAATTCACCTTCTTATAAAAATTCGTCAAAGTAAAACGTTATTACAAAAATGATTAAACAAAAGTTAGTTAACTACCTTATAGTATCGATGCTAGATAACATCATCTATAGAACCGTTTTCATAAACACCTCTATCGCCGCTACTCAGAAATTTCGCACTCGAAATCACGCAAACACGACTCGACTAGCTCAAATTCACCTTTTTATAAAAGTTCGTCAAAGTAAAACGTTATTACAAAAATGACTAAACAAAAGTTAGCTAACTACCTTATAGTATAAATGCTAGACAACATCGTGTATAGAACCGTCTTCATAAACTCCGCCATTCAAAAATTCCGCCCTGAAAAATCACCCGAACACACCTGGACTATCCCGAATTCATTCTCGTACAAAAAATCGTGAAACTGAAACATTACGACAAAAATGACGAAACCAAAGTTAGCTAACTACCTTACAGTATCAATGCTAGACAACATCGTGTATAGAACCTTCATAAACACCTCTATCACCGCCACTCAAAAATTCCGCCCTGAAAATCACGCAAACACGCGTCGACTATTCCGAAGAACCCGAAGAGTACGCGAAGAACCCTCCTAGACCGCCTCGTTCCTCATCCTCTGGGCCAGCGATCCCGCGCGGAATGCAGGCAGTGACGTTCGGAATCTCGAGTGGTCCAAGGAGAACCTGCTGGCTGGCATGGAGCAGAAACCGCGGGGTCTGGTAAAAAGCTCAGCCATTTTCCGAAGCGTCCAGCTAATGGCGAGTTCCGCGTGCGCGGGATGCCCGAGCGGATCGGCGCGTCTCGAGATTCCATTTCTCGCTTGGTCCACGCATCAGCAAAGGCCTCTGAACCGATCGCGAGTCATGGTCCATGGTAACGGGAAGCTGTCTGAGGATAGAGCACGCGCGCGAGATATCTGTTAGAGGAATAAGCTGCGTGCGCGAGGTGAAAAAGGGAATAAATTGTCGGCGACAGCCGGCGTGGAGAGGAGAGGCGGGAAGATCGGAGAGGGAAAGTGACGGTGTAAATTGAAGCGGAGAGATGCGAAGGTTTATAATAGAAGAAGGAGAGAGAGAGGAGAGGAGCGACGTGACATTTTGTCGGTCGTAGACGGCCGAATCGATCGTCACGCTTGCCTTTGTTTGACTTAATTACCACAGCGGCAGATCGGTAGATAGGCCCCGCACGTCCGCCAGTCGAATCAAGCCCTGGAGTACCGTCAGGCTGGTTCGAATTCTGCCCGAGGCCAGACGCTCGGTGAATATTAGGGGCGATCGAGAGTGCTGAGTAAATTTCATCTTCCATGGTAAGGCAGCGCCGCGTCGCGGCACGCGCGTGCACTTGTCACGGGCATAGACTACGCGGTCACGAGTCGGGAGACCTCGTGGCATTACCGAGAATCGCATCTCGCACGTGCGATCGAGATCGACCGGTTCGCTGGGAATCTTGTTGCTTCTACTGGGTCACGAGCCGACGAACTTTTCACCTGCCATTCTTACACCAGAACCATTTCGTTTACTCGGTTTTGGAAGCCGTTTCGCGAGGTGTGATGGTACGTACGTTTCGTTTCGAGTGATTGTTGACGAATGTTGACGCGTGTGTTTTGGATGTGTTGTTGGTGGGGAATCTAGAATGTGTGGTATGCGATGGTTGTCATGGGTAAGACGAAGGTGATGCAAGGAGAGAGTGGTATTGATAGAGGGAGAGAGCTATCGAACGAGGTAATTGTATATTTGTAGGATGTTATTTTGAGAAGATAAATTACAAACTTGCCAATTGCCACATTGGACAGTGTAACGAGTTGTAAGCAGAGAGTTGCGAAGCGGATTGTAAAAGTCACTCTCACATTCTTATAATTTATTTAATAAGTCACCACTTACCAGAATATGTGGTATGCGATGGTGGTTATGGGTAAATACGAAGATGATGAGAGGAAAGTGAGAGTAGTATTGTTAGTATACATGTAGTATACATGTTATTTTGAAAAGATAAATTACTAACCTGCCAATTGCCACCTTGTAACGAGTTGTAAAAGTCACTCGCACATTCTTATAATTTGTTTAATAAATCACCAGCTATTCAATCTATCATTCTACATATATCTACATACAATTCTTTACATCTTTGAACGTTTAAATATACACAGCTGTCGATCAATCAAACGTATCGATTTATTCACGATTTATTTTCGGGGTATGGTTGGGTCTTGGTTAGCCAGAATATCTTTTGCCGATAAGAGCATCTGTAAATGCTTGTATGTGTGGGAATGAAATAGGTGCTGCCCTGAGAGAATGCGAAGAGTGTTTGAAACATAGTAATAAATCAGCGAACTCGTAGTCTTAGACTAATATCTGCGAATGCATGCGGATGGATGAAAGTGACTGTTTTGTGGTAGAGAAAGTTGGGTATGTTCTCTCGAAGGTTAAGAATTAGAATGAAGAGGAAAAAAAGGCAGAGAGAGTGTCGAGAGTACGGCGAATGAGAGAGTTGCGTTATCCTTTGGTTTAAATAGAGTTATCATTGCTATTAACGAAGCATTTCTATGTAGATTTCACGAAGCACTTTTATTCATATAGTTTCATTTGCAATTATATCGAGATTGAGAAAATATCGGTGTTATTTTACGCAATATTTATTTATCCATAATATAATTACTTCTAGAGTAATTGTAAAATTAATTGGTCAGGATAAGTCAGTGTGAAAACGAAGTTTAAGTAGCTCAGACTAGCTCAGACTGATCTTTCGTTATAGAAGCGACAACCATAACCGGAGTAGTCCTCGCGACGAATTAACTCGTCATCCCAGTTAACGCGTTAACCATCGTCGTTAACCGTGTCTAGCTCGCAGGGTCCCTCGTAAAGCGCATCGAAGGGCCGTGCCCCACGAGCCGAGGTCATTGGTTGGACAAGATTATAACACGGCAATTGCTATCGAGCAGGCGACGATGAGACTCTAGTTAGTTATTAGGGTTCGTCGTCCCCCGGATCTAATAGCATACCTTTTTGCGGCAGACTTGCGTGTCAGTGTCATGGACCTTGACAATTACACAACGAACCCCAAACGTCCACCCTTTTCCCCATCGTAAAACACGAAACGTCCCGTATCGTGCAAGACGACACCTCCGGCTAATGTTAGACGGGAGCTTCAGCCTTCTTGTTCGAGTTCTTCTTCAGTGGATCTTAGACTTCAGCTTCGGCCATCTTGTCCGAGACCTTCTTTAACGAATCGTAGACTCTAGCTTCGACCATTTTGTCGGAGTTCTTCTTCAATTAATCTTAGACTAGCTAAGACTCTCTTGTCTGAGTTCTTCTTCAACCAATCTTAGACTAACTAAGACATTCTTGATTGAGTTCTTCTTCAACCAATCTTAGACTAGCTAAGACCATCATGACTCTAGCTTCAATTATCTTGACCGAGTCCTTCTTTAGGAAATCCTAGACTCTAGCTTCGACTATCTTGTCTGAGCTTTTTTTCAACGAATCTTAGACTAATTAAGATATCTTGATTGAGTTCTTCAATGAATCTTGGACTAACTAAGATATCTTAATTGAGTTCTTCTTCAACGAATCTTAGACTAACTAAGATATCTTGATTGAGTTCTTCTTCAACGAATCTTAGACTAACTAAGATATCTTGATTGAGTTCTTCTTCAACGAATCTTAGACTAACTAAGATATCTTGATTGAGTTCTTCTTCAACGAATCTTAGACTTACTAAGATATCTTGATTGAGTTCTTCAATGAATCTTAGACTAACTTAGATATCTTGATTGAGTTCTTCTTCAACGAATCTTAGACTAACTAAGATATCTTGATTGAGTTCTTCTTGAACGAATCTTAGACTGGCTAAGATCATCTTGACTCTAGCTTCGACCATCTTGTCTGAGTTCTTCTTCAACGAATTTCAGACTCTAGCTTTGTCCATCTTGTCCGACTCCTTCTTTAGCGAATATTAAACTCTAGCTTCGACTATCTTGTCTGAGTTTTTTTCAACGAATCTTATATTCTAGCTTCGACTATCTTGTCGGTTACCTTTATTGAATCTTTGATTCTAGCTTCGGCATCTTTTTCGGGTTCTTCTTCAATGGATCTTAAATTATAGCTTCGACCATCTTGTCCGAGACCTTCTTCAACGAATCTTAGGTTCTAGCTTCGACCATCTTGTTCGAATTCTTCTTCAATGGATCTTAGACTCTAGCTTCGGCCCTCTTGTTTGAGTTCTTCTTCAATGGATCTTTGACTAACTAAAACCATCTTGACTCTAACTTCGACCATCTTGTTCAAATTCTTCTTTATCGAATCTTAGACTCTAGCTTCGACCATCTTGTCTGAGTTCTTCTTCAGCGAATCTCAGACTAACTAAGGCCATCTTGACTCTACCTTCGACCATCTTGTCTGAGTTCTTCTTCAACGAATCTTAGACTCTAGCTTCGGCCATCTCGTTCGGATTCATCTTCGATGGATCCTAGATTCTAGCTTCGGCTATCTCGACCGAGTCCTTCCACAGCGAATTTTAAACTCTAGCTTCAGCCATCTTGACCGAGACCTCCTTTAGTGAATCTTAGACTTTAGATTCGGCCATCTTTACGGAGTCTTTCTTCAGCGTATCTTAGGCTCTAGCTTCGACCATCTTTACCGAATCCTTCTTCAACGAACCTTAGACTCCAGCTTCTGCCATCTTGTCCGAGACAAGAACTCTAGTACTTCTTCAGCCAACGTTAGACAGAGACTCCGATCACCTTATCCGAGTTCTTCTTCAGTCAACGTTACACAGGGACTCCGGTCATCTTGTCAGACTTCTTCTCGAGCCGACGTTGGACTCGAACTTCGTCCATTTTGTTATTCGAAGGGCGACGCAAGGCGACGGAGCGGATGAGACTCGCGACGTCTCGTGAGCCGAACTTTCCCCTATCCTTGGGAATCAACTCGCTACGCGGCACGGTGAACTCGGAGTTCGGTTAGCATGCTGCATTTCGAACGCGGTTAAAATGACGCGTGATTAATGGAAACCGGGGCCGCGGGTAATTCGATCGAGCAAATTACTTAGGTCGAACTTCCGCGGCCCCTTGCCACGAACGAACTTGCCTCTAACCTGGCCAGTGACGTACCACCTAGGTTAGGCTACGAACGGAACCGTTCAGTCACTCTCCTGGCTTATTCACTTTCGGATACCTGATCCATTTTCGGTTTCGAAGATCTTCAAGATTTTCACGCGAAATGGCACACGATCTGTTTGATAATTGCTAGAAGTCGATTGCGTCTTTATTACACCTTGCCTAGCATTCTGCAACCATCTTGCTAATCTAGCAAACAAAATCCTCGAGAAGATTAGCCTACTAATCTCCCGAGCTTTCTGCTGGACAAGCTTGTTTCTTCGACTACTTTCGGCGAATTAGCAAACTCCTTAATGCAACCGGGTTTGGTATAGATTTCTGTGAGCTTCTAACAGCGTGTTCCTCACGCAATGAACCTGGAATAATTGGTCTGTGACAAAGATAACTTCCTGTACAATTTTTTGAAAGAAGAGTCGGTAATTTAGAGTATCCAATGTTTGACACGATAGCGAATCCTGAGGAATGTTAACGAGGTTTCTTATGTACTCTTTAAATCTTCTTGCGTTCGGTGTTTATATAATTTTTTCGGTCAGTGAACGTTACTTAGAATTAAGATGTACTAGATGAAATTACAGAACAAGCTACAAAATCGTGCCCGAGCTACATATCTCTAAAGGAACACCGTCAGCCTTCTCAGCACTGGGTCTGCGGACCTTGAGGATTAATATTCGATTGAATATTCGCGAGGGTGGTTCCGACGTGACTGGATCGACTGATCGATATCGGGAGATAGGGTGACTGTCGAAAGTTCTCGGTGGAATAGTAATTTTGGTACGGGACGCTAAAAATGAGCTTCGGTTTAAATTATACACCGACCTATCAGCGACGAATGACACGCGGCACGAGTTTTATGTTTATTATATCTAAGTGTGCCACCGATGACGCGCCAAACGGTTGGACAGTTTTTGTTATCGGTGGCTTGTACTTTTATTTCCGGGTGATCTAAGTTATTCTTGCTTTGGACCACTGACCTACAAAATTTCCAGAAAAAGAGGGATAGAAATTTATTTTTCCGTATAGAATGTCAGGCATTGGTCGAGTCCTTTACCCACGAAGATTCAATCTTTATTAAATAATTCAAAAAGTAGACTCGGGTAACATAAATAGCGGGACGAAATTTAGCCTAGCATCTTTATTCTATCTAATTAGAAGCCACTCATCTTCACGATTTTTCTTCCAATGTACGCGCATTCGATCTTTCAATATTTCCCTTTATTTCATTTTCTTAAGATTCTATTACTTTTTTATTTACCGATCATTTGACCGTGGTAGGTTTAGTGTTAATCGCAAATCGAAGGTTTTGCAATATACTTAACTCGTAACGCATGTAGCATTTCTGCAATGAGGCTATGTATCCAAATGATATACTAGAATTACATTTTAGTTGTATAGTTTCGCCAGTCAATTTCGGTGATATACGCGTGATATCAGGAAAGACGTGCACTGGTTTTCCAGCCATGTATCTTCCGTGTCCGGTAGAAGCACGTTGAGCCTGCCATAATCAATCGAGGATCGACATTCGAGATTTTCATTACAGTTCCTCGTCTTTTCCACGTTTCTTTCCTCAGCATTCCCGAGTGAGAGGAATCGAGTTCCATTGGACATCGTACGGCCCTGCACTCGACTCCACCTCCGTGTCTTCCCCTATATGTCTCAAATTGCTGTTTCGACGCTCGGAACATGTAAACTTTAATGCTTAATCGATTTTACGACCACGCTATTTGGGTTCCATCAGGAGTGCTTAATCAGGAATTACTCTGTTAAGTATGATAGAGGAGAATTGAATGTTATTATTCCTCTATCCACGTGGTTAACTTTTTAATTCCACTTTCCACTTGATCCAAGATCTCTTAACGACGAAAAATTTTTCGGACCACGTTAAAATATTTACTGACAGTTTATCGTGAATTAATCAAAATAAAATGTTAATTTTTGTCAAGTAGAAAGAATGTAGGAAAAATAGAGTTAGCTGGAAAGGTTGAGAAATTAGGATGATGAAGACTGACATAGTCACTCGAGAGGGATTATTCCAAGTGAATATTCTTTTAAGTCCGTGATTTTTCTGACACTCGGCGATTTGAGGGGAATACTTTAGCCCGCCGTAGATGAAAGGAGGAACCTGTTAGGTTGGACTCGAGGATCGGGTCGAGATCTCGAAGCGTCATCCCACTTGCGACGTATCCAGAAAGTACCATCCCACTTGCGACGTATCGATATCCAGGAAATACCATAGCAGATACGAATCGAGAAATATCGGAGACTCCATTCAGCATGCATCGTGTTTACCGTGTCAATAATTGCTTACCTTACATTTCGCCAACGAAACATTTCAATCTCCGACGGCACAATATTTTTATCTTTCGAAAATAGATCCGCAAAGTCTCGCGGAAAAATCAGACACGTAGTTACATCATTTTCCACTTCTGTCCCCTCCGATGTTTCCCAAGGACACGCTGATGTATAAAAAATCACACAGTTTTCTTGAAAAGGCAGACCCATTTAAATCCAACTTCTGAATTTCCGTAATCTACGAAGGCAGATCGATATATCGCGAAAAAATAAGAAGAAAACATAGAATAAAATTTTTTTATTTTCGGTTTAGTTCTCGAGAAAATCACGTTCAAAGTTCTCTGCGAATTCTTATGGTGGAGCCATCTATGATCAGATCATGCACTGATCTTGATGTGTTCGATAACGAAAATAATCTTGATTAGATTCTATAATTGACAAAATAGAATTAAATTAAATTTCGTTAAATTCGATTGCTTTCGGAAGCCGCGAACGTGGCCATGACAGCGTGTGCACCCAACGGATCTTCAAACGCGATTTTCTCGTAAACCAAGGCGAAAATGAAAAAAGTTTTCTCCCTATTTTCCCTTCGTTTTTTCATAACGAACAGTTTGGTACCGTTTTTACATATTATACAAACCTGGTCTCTGTATACGGTACGACCTCGTCCTCGACAAAAATGCAGTCGCTCGTTGAGTCCATGAACAAGGGTTGATTGTCACGCTTTTTGTATGGTATGCTAGTGGTCCATGATCGAATTTCCATTATTCTTAGGATGTAACGACGAATTATCATAGTGTGGCCACACTCGCCACCAAAGAAATTCGATCAGACAGGTTCCTGTGGTTGAAAATAAATAATTAGTTTATAAGACTATAAGTTTACAAATTGAAATGTTTGTGTAAAACATTGAATAAGGGATAAGAAACATTAAATGAGGTTATAACTGACTAGTCACTCTCTAGAAACATTAGAAAAAGAATCACTGTTATATAGTATTGCAAAAAATAAAACTCTATATTTCTAGGATGTTTTTCGTTTATCATCTCATGTCATTTGTTTTTTTCCGCACAATGGATACGTTTTTCTAATCTGCATTGTTCGAATCCAGACTCCAGACTCTACTCTTATACAATAAATATCGTCTTCTTCTATCGCTTACAATTTATTTCACTGTAACCTCTGAACAATTACGTGCGATTCGTTTCCAACATTTATAAATTTTATGATTTTCTCGTAAGTCCTCGGTAAGAGTATTATAAACCCTCCGATACCTGTATGTACCTGTATGAACCTTCCAATAGTATTCCCGTTTAAGGTAGGACCTGCTATGTAGGGGTTGTGTTATGGCCTTATTAATGATGAATCAGTCCACCAATAGGCCCAGGACGAAACGCATCCTTTCCTTTCGTTCCTTATAACAGAACAGCAAACACCCCCAATCGTTGTGGGGGAGAGGGCCCACACTCAGATTAATATGAAGCGAATTTTTAGAGAATCTTATGAAAGAACCCAAGTATGCATGAGTAAATGAAGTGTAGTAATATTATAGTGTTAAACGCAGCGAATAAAAGAAAAAAGAACAAAAATGAAAGAGAGTAAATGGAAAGAATGTTTAGTGATTTGCAATTGAGAAAAATCATTGAGAAATAGACGCATGAATGAGAGAAACTGAGTGCAATGATCCCTGACCTCATAGAGACGACGAATCATCGTTGGTGGAGAGAACCCCGCACAAACGAACGTATCCCAATCGTTGTGGTGGAGAAGTCCACCACCCCTACATATTAGTATGAAACGAATTTTTAGGATCTTATGAAAGAACCCAAGTATGCACGAGTGAATGAAGTGTTGTGATATTGTAGTGTTAAACGAAGTGAACGAAAGAAAAATGGACAAAAATGAGAGAGAGTAAATGGAAGAAATGTTAAGTAATCTGCAATTGAGAAAAATCATTGAGAAATAGACGTTTGAATGAGAAAGAATGAATGCAGTGACCCCTGGTCTCACAAGGACGACGAATCATCGTTGAAGGTGAGATCGGCCCCGCACAAACGAAAGTGTCGCATTCGTTGTGGTGGAGAGGACCACCACCCCCACATATTAGTATGAAACGAATTTTTAGAATGTTATGAGAGAACCCAAGTATGCATGAGTGAATGTAGTCTAGTATTATTATATTGTTAAACAAAGCGAATGAAAGAAAAGAGGACAAAAATGAAAGAGAGTAATTGGAAGAAATGTTAAGTAGTTTGCAATTGAGAAAAATCATTGAGAAATAGACGCATGAATGAAAGAAAATGAGTGCAGTGACCCCTGGCCACAAGGATAACGAATCATCATCGTTGGAGAACAATCCTACACAAACGAATGTGTCCCAATCATTATGGCGAAGAAGACCACCATCCCCACATATTAGTATGAAACGAATTTTTAGGATTTTATGAAAAAACCCAAGTATGCACGAGTGAATGAAGTGTAGTGATATTGTAGTGTTAAACGAAGTGAACGAAAGAAAAAAGGACAAAAATGAAAGAGTGTAAATGGAAAAAATGTTTAGTAGTTTGCAATTGAGAAAAATCATTGAGAAATAGACGCATGAATGAAAGAAAATGAGTGCAGTGACACCTGGCCTCGCAAGGACAACGAATCATCATCGTTGGAGAACAACCCCGCACAAACGAATGTGTCCCAATCATTATGGCGAAGAAGACCACCACCCCCACATATTAGTATGTAACGAATTTTTAGGATTTTATGAAAAAACCCAAGTATGCACGAGTGAATGAAGTGTTGTGATATTGTAGTGTTAAACGAAGTGAACGAAAGAAAAAAGGACAAAAATGAAAGGGAGTAATTGGAAGAAATGTTAAGTAGCTTGCAATTGAGAAAAATCATTGAGAAATAGACGCATGAATGAAAGAAAATGAGTGCAGTGACACCTGGCCTCGCAAGGACAACGAATTATTGTTGATAGAGAACAATCCTACACAAACGAATATGTCTCATCAGCTCTCACAGTTTTCGTCCCGAAACTTTCGCAGAAAAAATCGTTGAAACTAGAAAAATTCACGCTGTGAACCGCGATAGCAGCGGACGCGTGAAGCCAGTGACGAAACAGCCGGGCATGGAGGAGACGACGGCGTTCCGTATTCCCAGTGGAAAGATCGATTGCTATCCGCTTGGGTCGCGTGCCGCGGAGAGGCGGCTACCTCTGGCCGGGAATAAGAAATTACGTTGTAAGTGTCGGCGCGTGCCGGCGCCGCTACCGCCTCTAGCGGCCGTATCGCGAGCGCCGCGGCGCGTAGTCCTCTCGCCGCATCCATATGCATCGGCCGGTCGTAAAGAACAGCGGTGGCGAAATTAACGGAGGCCAGCAGCGGAGGAGGATACGACCGGCTTGCAAATGGCTTTAGAAAGTTTCGCTCCTTTCCGCGAGCGGATTCCGCCGAGCGTGTTATCATTTCTGTCCTGCGTTACACGGCCCGGCTCAAAGGGAGCATCTAAATGGAAGATTCTTAACGCTCGCGACTTACGGCTTCACGCACACGCGCCAGAATTTCCTGAATTATAGCGTACAGACACGGTTGCTTTGACGTTTGCCGGTGTTAGATGCGAATCGGGCTATCGATTATCGATGAATCGTCGACCATATCTGGAGGATGTACGGAGAAGGAGAGATAGCTTCTGCGATATCGCCGAGCGTTTCAAGTTTAGAGGATATTTTAGTTACTAATGTTGGAGGAAACTGAATGAGTGTTAAACCATTTGCATCATTAAACGGAATAATCCGCGCTCTATAACTGTTGCTTACCTATTTTAAATTTATTTATCACACAACTATGTAAAAGAATAATATAGCATCATATAGAATGATCTTGTTTTAATATATGTATAATTTCTGGATCAAATATAAATAAGAGTTCGTTTGTTACACTTAATTTCAATGAGAATTTTGGAAGACTCCCTTCAGAGCGATGATGCAAATGGGTTAATAGTGGTTGGAAAGAATGTAGGTGATGTTTATGAGAGAGCGAATGACAGTAACGAGTGAAAGTTTTGGGGATGCGTCCTGAGTGTCTGAAGTACCTGGCCCACCCAGGAAGCCCTTTCGTGAATGAACACGAAGGTTAGTTTAGTTTTAAGGCAATATTCATTTGAGAGTAGTTAATCGTAAATGTCAGTGTGAAAAGTATAAGTTAAACGTTTAGTTATTTTAAATAAACCATTTTAAATAACCTCGAAATATTAGAATAATGACAAATCGAATTGAGTATTTTTATTTTTTATTTTTTCATACTATACGATACCTTATGCCAATTTTGTTTAACACGTTGACGCCGACGTGTATCATTGGTGGGACACACGTGTCTGTTTGCGCAATACCTACTAGGTGATGTTTATAGATCTCGACGAGCTAAAACCGAATCTGAAATCAGATTTTTTCTATTACCCTCAGTTTTTGAGGAAATCAACTATGAAAAAAAGCAAGAAGCCCTTGCGTGAATGAGAAGGAAAGCCAATATATGAAACAAGATAGAATGAAAGGTTTAAATACGAGTCGATGGTCAATTTCAATGCGCAAAGTATAAGTTAAGCTTCTAGTTATTTTAAATAAACTATGTTTCTTGCTAAAAAGTTTTCGTTTCGTAATTCCTATAATATCGAAGATTGGTATCGGACCATTTTCAGACCCACCCCGAAATATCGCAATACTTATTTGAGTCGCACTCTATAACAAAAATCTTCCAATTTAGTTCAATTTAAAACGGAATAAAATTTCTATGCGACATGGGTGTATTTTATTTTCCGAAATCCTGTGCCTCAAAGAGTTAAGAGAGTGAACAAAAATTTGATTAGTCAAAATTAAAAAGCTGTAATTCCGCGAAATTTGTTCGAGCTTTAAATAATAATTTACCTTTGCCTGAATTTCAACTTCGGGTCAGTGACCTTATATTCGATTGAACGTCGAAAATAACAAGGCAAAATAACAAAAGCACGGGACATTGGAATAGCCGAAAATCCCGTATCCGACAGAGCATCTCCCGAGCAAATGAACTCGTAAATAAGAGCCACGACAAAGCACTCGTACACTATCGTTTAAAAAGGATTGTGACTGGGCAATAAAGTTCATTGATTCGGCGAGTCACGTTAGCTGATAAGCCGGCTCCTTCTCGCAAACTTCTTCATAACCTAGCAGTTACCGCGATATCGAGACGAGAAGGAAACGAACCGCTGCGGGACGTTGGTGACGATAAATTACAAAGCGGCACGGTTCGGCTCCGCGGCGGGAAATTTAAAGAAACGGTTTTTACGTCGGCCAGTGGTAGATTGCCGAGGAATGTCCTTCGCCCGGCGATTTATAATCCCGTCGCGGGAATATTAGGATCATTTACGAGGCGTTCGTGACCGAGACGAATTAGCCGGGTACTCGGGTAACCGACTGTGATTTCCGCGGGAACGGCGAAAAAATGGCGGATTACAATAGCGCCGCCATCGGCGGTACGACGTACTATTTCGCGACGAGCGGAAATTTAGCGTAACTAACGGTTCACCCGTTATACTCGCGTCGCTCTTGAACTTGTAACGTGCCACGGCTTCTTGCATGAACTTTATTTCCTTTTTCCTTCGAATCCTCGTTATTCCTTTGTTGGTTTAGCTGGGTTAAAATTAAGTTTGGTTCGATATTTTTTTGGACTTAAGTAATTTATCTCCTTTCAAATTTTAGATGGATAGATTTATAGCGGTAGGTAATTTATTATTCGAGCTTTGAGTAAAATAAATAATTGTAATAAATACCATTGGCGATGACAGTAATAATAACGGTGAATAAGGAAAAGGATAATAATAATTAATTAGAAAATAAATCACGACGATGATGATGATGGTGGTTAATTAAAGAATAAGTACCGATGATCAATAATAATTATTCAAGTAACGAATGTTATGAGTAATGAGAATAAATTAGGTGGATGTTTTATTAAAAGAATTTATTTTTAGGATAGATCTAAATCAAATTGGAAGAATCGCTAATTGTATTGTTATATTAATAAAATAATCACTATACTGTTCTATCTAAAAATTCTTTTAACTCGTTTGGATCATTACTACGTATTTTCCAAACGAAACATTTTAATATTTCAATTATTCCTTGTTTAATAAATTCCGGAACACGATCTGCATAATTCCTCTCATTATTTTTATATAATATATAATGCGATGAGAAATTTGATTCTGACATTTTTCGTCATTTTCACCGCTGATAGGTCATTGTGCAGCTAATAATAATCTCAACGCAAATAATCCGCGATGGAAATAATAATTCATTAGCTACATAATAGACATACGGACCAAACAGCGAAAAGGTTAATTACACTCGTTGTTTCGAACACGATGTTTGCTTATCTGCAAGTACGGATGGTACTGCCTCGTTATTTGAATTAAACGTACCGCGTTATTTATTTTCTGTAACAGCGCGATTTTTATTTTTCTAATTTACGGGCAGAAATATATTTTCGTTTCGAGGAACGTTACACGTTTTTCATATAATCCTTAACATTTCCACGCGATACTTGCGCGTCACGATATTCAAATTTTCTCTGATATATCGATATTCTTCCTCGATGCATCGGCGAACTCATTAAACATTGAAATTGTTACGTATTACTCGTCGTATTTTATCTCTATATTTACCCGGATATTTACAAATATTTATCTCGATATTTATACACAAATATCTTATTCATTAATTCAATATTGTGTACGAGCTCTTCGCCGAGTGGTTTTTCATTCTCGACTATGAACCAAGAGTTTTATGATTTATCTTAATGGGTAAGTCTGTCATTTTGAACAGATAAAAGGGGGAATAAAAACACGAGCTACTTTTATTCGATTTCTTCGAAAATAAATATCCATAATAACCCGATCAACTATTGTGTATCGTGTGACTATCGATTATCGATAAATTGCTAATATTTTATCGATATTTCGCCAGATATATCATTAATAATATTATCAAAACATCGTAAAATTTAGTGCAAATAACTGAAAATAAGGAAAATAATAATTATTTATTCCTTCATTCAATGCGCAGATGACAAAGTTAGAATAAAATCGTAGAAAATTTATTTAATCTCAATGGTAACATTTTTTTTAAAATCGGTAAATAATAAGGATGTTCAAATAAAAATAGATATATTTGGAATAACATAATTCCTAATTTAACATTTGGATATTATCCATATTTCTCGATATCTTCGCGGATAGTTGCTCTTCGTGTTGGTCTAAACGCGAGGTTGATTTTTTAACGTTATTACCATACTCCGACACACGTATCTCCGTTCCCCTCTGCGTTCTTTCAATTTCAAGAGGGAACTGAATATTCAGACAGCTGTATATTCCCATCGAGGTGTGTATTCCTATAACGAGAATTCGAATAATAAAAGTCCTTCCATACGTGTCCGCCATATGCGCCATTTGTTTTAAAATGCAAATAATAAAATCTGCATTACATTATAGCCGGCGTGGCGCATAAAACTCGAAGGTCAATTTAACCTGCGGATACCGCGCGTATTCGAATTTCGAAAGAACAATAATTCATTAAATCTCGCGATATTTCCCCGTTCGAATTTCCCCAATTTCTGTTGCCTAATCGCGCGTCGCCGATCTCCTGTAATATACCGTGTCTCCGAAATCCTGGCACGACCGTGTAATAATACCACCTGCGAAAATAAGTCGAGAAAAATGGAACGACGATTCCGTTCGATTAATATCACAGGCAGACTTTTCGTTTTCGCGGTTAGCATATTTTTAGTAGAATTAATATTATTAACTCTCTGTAACTTTCAGGTCACATTTTAATTTATCGTCATTTTACAAAATAATTATAGCTTTTTTCATAAGATGGCGCATTAATCTTAACTCTATGACGTTGTCAACACAACCAATACTAGTATTCATGACCATTGCTAGGCTCATCAACCTGAAATAACAAAATAAATGCTGTGCAAACTGTCGGCAGTAAAACTACGCGAAACCATTTGATCCAATTGATATTATTCGTGCTTTTGTCAATGATTACCAAACTAAAAATAGTCGACATAATAACTCTGGGTTAGTATATCAATAACAACCTATTTGTTTGCATTTCAATTTTCAATTTGTTACTGTTTTTGATGATACTGAATCATTATATTGAATATACACTATATTATACACTACATTGAATATATCGCAATAAAATTGTTTAAACGTAAAAATTTGTTTTCATATAGGTTTATAATTTCTGATTTTTCGTTCCCACAATTTTTTTGGAGTTAAAACGAAAATTCGGCCCATAGAGGGTTAACTTGGAAATATGACTGTGAAATTTGCGCAATTTTTGTTATTACTCGCGAATAGTATAACTGCGTGCGTGATATAGCGTATTGTAATAAATTTAGAGATAGAGACTTCGTTTTTGAGATACAGGAATTCGAAAATTCATCAAATATTAGTGAAAGCTAATGGAATCTAAATTCGAAAAAGCTGGCGAAAACGTCATCTATATTTATTGTTCAAAGACGAGCGGAAATAGGACTCTGATCAATCAAAATTCAATTTTGAACGAGTCAGTACTGTTTGTAGATCAGAAGAAGTGAATAGCCGATTTTCTTTGTCACTCATAGCTTGCACTTTTTAAATTAATGAAAGTGGACGTGTGTGAATAATTAAAATGGTTTACGAATTTTTATTTACACTGTTGACCGCTTACCAAATATAATTGACTGTTTTTAGTCTCGTTTCTGCGATTTCTAAACTTCGTTTCACTAAAAAACGAAGAGTTGAATAAGAAATTGGTTCGCAAATTTTTATTGACACTATTGATTACTTATCAATCATGGTAAACTATTTTTTGAGCTCTATGAAGTACATGAGTTGCAATCCTGCGATCTCCATCTTCCTTTCGCTAAAAACCGAAGGGTCGAGTAAGAAGATGGATTTGCGAATTTTATCGACACTATTAATAACTTACCAATTATAATTGACTGCCTTCTTTAGAGTTCTATGTAGTATCGAATCTCAGACCCGCAATTTTCAAATTTTGTTTACCTAAAAACAGAAGGGTCGAAGAAGAAAATAATTTGTGAATTTTTATTGACACTATTAATAACTTACCAATTATAATTGACTGCCTTCTTCCGAGTTATATGTAGTACACGAGTTTCAGACCTGCAATTTTCAAACTTTGTTTTCCTAAAAAACGGTGGGTCGAAGAAGAAAATGGTTCGCGAATTTTTATTGACACTATTGACCACTTACCAATTATAATTGACCGTCTTCTTCCGAGCTCTATGCAGCACACGTGTCTCAGTCCTGCGATTTCTAAACTTCGTTTCCCTAAAAAGTGAAAGATCAAATAAGAAAACAGTTCACGAACTTTTATCAACGCTATTAATCACTTACCAATTGTAATTAATCGCCTTCTTCCGAGCTCTACGCAGCACACGAGCCTCAGTTCTGCGATCTCTTCGTTCTCCTAAAAAAACCAAAGGTTATTTCTTCTCTGCCCCGTATTTTTGCACGCAGAACCGGTATCCGCGACAGGATTTTGCAAACGCCCGGTAAAATGGCGCGTGGACGGAAAGATCGTCGCGGTTGTCACGTTTTCTCGTGGTAATGCGAAATTATGGTTGCATTGGCGGGCAATTAAGATGACCGTTCGTCTTGAAGCGACGTCTGATTAGAGTAATTAACAGCTAACATACGTCAGCCTTAATCACCCATTCAGTAAATTCTATGAAACTCTGTTCTCATTGTAATATATGGAAATTGCCTGCAGGCCAGGGCACACACGCACGCACTTACACGTGCAGACCGCGTTGTAAGGTGCATTATGCTCGTAAAATGGCATAAGGAAGTCGGCTCAGCCTCGAACCGTGCATCTTCGGCACCCATCGACTTCCATTCCGACCTTAATGGAATCCTTACCGAATACCTGCAATGAAAATCGCTCGTTTGTTTAGCCGGTACGCTTAACGGATCTTGGACCTTTAAATCGCGAGCGATACAACCGAGCCGGTATAATGCCTGCAGCCTGCAGCATTTTAAATTTAGGGTTCGAGTAAATCTCGGGATATCCCTGGTAGGGCTGTTTGTTGCCACTGTTTGTTTATTGCTTAAGGGATGAACTCGTGAGAATTATTTTAATCTCTGAAATGCTTTATTTTAGAAATTATCCTTGACAAGAAGTAATAATGATAATTACGTTTCTTCTTATTTATATATATATTTACTTTCTAATAGTAATAATAATAATTAAAAATTTGTTTAATATTATACACGTTTATTTTTTCGTATCACGCTGTATTATAATATACTTTATTTAATTAGTATTTTATATTATGAGTTATATTTGATTTTTGGTGAAACAGATGAATTCTGTATAAATGATAATTATTATTCACTCTT
>NIJG01000051.1:617300-636787 GCA_002201625.1 Euglossa dilemma | reverse complement strand
TACCACTTCTTCCTATTTCGTTGACAAACACGTTAATCATCGATATAGTTTATAAATTGTGACGAGGAATGTAAAAATCACCGCGAACGAACTTATGGGACGACCTAATATGTGTTATGAGAAATGAGAATGAATTAAGTGGGTGCTACATCAAAGAAATTTACAAAAATAAATTCTCATTCTCTCTCTTTCTATACACACGCGTCTATACTGTCATAACACTCTGAAACGATGATTTTAGGTGGAATAAATACAGCAGAATTTTACTTTTGATACATTTTTACTCTATATACAGGATGTCCAAGATTCAATCTTCGCTAGTATATTCTATGGGTAGTAAATAAGAAAATAATATTTATAAATGTATGTCAAATTGACTCCTAACACTATTAAGTACCGCTATACGTCACATAGTCACCGATAACAGTGAGTTAATCCTGGAAACGAAGATTCAACCCACGCGTGTAATTTCCACACGATTTTTCTCCTCTCGTCGCTTCTATGTAACCGAACGTCTCGCAGAACTCGAGAGAACGGTCGTAAAGCACGAAGAGGATTGGACGGAAACGGTTTCATTCGATATAACGACCGGCAATAGGATTTTTCCATTTTTAATTCGCGCGTCCAGAGAGAAAGTTCCGCGCCGAACGGCGCAATCCGATCAGGTTAAGGGATCTAACGAGCAGTGACTCATTAATTACTCATATGAAGAGAAAGAGAGAGAGAGAAGGAGCAAACGGGAGAAAGCAAGAGATGCTGAAGGCAGCGGAACAGTAAGGATTACATTCGCGACACGAGGTGAGGCCCATCAGCCTTGCAACCCGTAATCAAACGCAACTTTTCTCCCCTTTTTTTCCTCTCCTTTTTCTTTTTCCACTCGCCCTCTGTTCCCCAAAGGGCGAGCTTTTTGTACCAGGGTCCACGTCGAAAACCCTGTATAATGTAAAGCACGCGTGCACGCGCCGACAGAAAGCTCGAAGGGAGCTCGAAGCCGTGAATACGCCCGCGTGAATATGCATCGGGGGTGAGAGCAGTTTAGACCGACGTCTTGTCGTCTCTTCCGCTCCTTTCTGCGCCGATTTTCACCGTTTTCGTTTCCAAAAAGCGAAAAAAAGACCTTGGTCGCTCCTGGCTGACGTTTCCACCGCGTTTTTCTTTGACAGCCGCGAAACAGCGTGTCCAGGGGGTGTCAGCGATCCGATACGGGCTTGTCGAATAGTGCGTGACGTGTGCGTGCTTTTATCAGCTGTGTCTTATTTTATTTTATTTTATTTGCGATTTTCGCGGTGCTTTTTGGGGCTATGCGAAGGAAAATACTCGAATTTGGTGGAATATTCGTTTAGCTCGTTGGTATGGGATTTGTTGTTGAATTGTTGGGTTTGGAGTGGGTTTGATGGCTTGAAAAAACGATTTATGGTGTGTTTAGTATTTTCGTTTTGGATGAGCAGATAGAATTGGGAATTTTAGGTGAAGAGATATCGTAATTGCGAAGAATAGAACGGAATATTGATATAGATCGTTGATATGGGGTTTCTTGTTCATATTGATGGGTTTGGAGTAGATTTCACAAGTTAGAAACACGATTTTGAGATTTTGAGAATAAGGAAATTAGTAATTTTAAATCCATTTCATTCTGATGAATTATTATTGCGGATATCGAAATTACAAAGGAAATAACTTGCAAAATATTTATTTCTTTACTTTTCTTTCCATTTGTGTCGAATTCTTTACGTTTGTGATTACGAGTTTAAAGATGTGCGATTATTCTACTTCATTAATACAATTAGTAATTTATTTATTTTTTACACCTGAGATATCGAATATAAGATAATGATACAATTTCAGATGAAGTAAACTGTCACTGTGTATGTTAATGCGATTACTTCGTGACATATAAAACATTGCGGAATATCTATTTATTAATTTTTTTTCTTTTTATAAGAAACGCATAATCTTAGATGAAGCAAGCAAGATAAAATAAATTACTCCCGTATTTGACAGTTTGCTTGATCATTCTCCTCCATTGCACTTACGCGAAATACCACGAATATCGCAATCGTGAAAGGAACGATTTTCAAGGTATTAATCTTCTTTTTTTCCAAAATAATTTTTTCCCTCGAAATGCCATGAATAAAATGTACGTACCCTTCACTATACATACGTGACAAATATTAACAACCACCTTACGTGTAACAGAATTTTAACACTAGATTTACTGGCCTGTAATGTCTACCTTGAATATAACAAACATATACTTGTGGTTACAATAATAATATAGACTGTATTTAATAATGTAGAACTTATTTCAATAGCAGACAACACCGATTTCGCCAGAAATAATTTCATACTCGCAGTGATTGAAAAAAAAAAGAAATTTACCGTCAGGTTTCATAGTTCTATGGTTAAACGATCGAGTCTTCCGGGTGTCACGCATCGGGTTTTATCATATTTCAGTAAATATTCCGCAAGTTATTTATTCGTCGTGGAGCATTTTCCTTCTGATTTACGATAATAATCGTGGTACGATAAAACCGCAAGCATGAGAGATTTCTTAGTCGATATCCAGTCTGGCTGTAAAAACCATGGCTATTTATTTCCCCGGTGGAAATAAATGGCCAAACGTTGAAACGAAAAAATGTTGTTTGTTTTCGTATGAATTATCAAGAAGTGCGGGAATTTACGAGGCGACCCGTTGAAAAAAGTGCAGGGAAGCATTCCCTTATCTCCTTGTATTCCATTTATCCTGTGAAAGACCCCGGTGAACCATTAAACGTCAGGAAATAATTTTTCTACTATCTTTAACAGTTCTTGAGAGAACAGGTTGTTACGTTACACGAGCCACTCTATACAATATTCCATTATCTGGAATTTTAAGAGCTTCACGTGTTACGAGCTGTTTTATTTTCCCTTCCCGTTGTTACTGATATCTTAATTGGCCAAGAGTATCGAGAGGTGCGGATAAATCCTCGCGAATGCTCGCTTAAACGATCCTCGTTTCGCTTCTCAAACGAATTTTATTTCATCAATTATCGACGCTGTTCCTGTTAACCTGACTTTATGTAAACGAGATCGATGACTGTCGTGTCCGTTTAAAATACTTTTAAACTTATCTTAAAATATATGAACTCTGTCTTTATAATGTTTCAACGATACATTACTTATGCGAAAAAGAACACCATTCCCTTTTATCTTATTCACGTTATTTATTTTTCTATTTTTTATCAAGTAACAGATACTCTAATGAAAATTTCGAAATGTCAGATCGACGTGTTTCCTAATCCTTGGTAATTTTTTAATTCATCGATAAATATTGCTTAGAAATAAAATTTGTAAAATAATGAGAAGTAATGATTAATTTAAACGATACAATATTGAAATTTGGATATGGCGATATTAAATAAAAAGTATAGGTGAAATAGCAGTTATAAATTATGCTCGGTTATACAGTCTTGATCCTGCAATCCGAAATAAATGGTAATTAAAAAAAAGAAAATGAGAAAAGTCATAATTTACGAATGATATACGACATTGGCTGTTCCTACAGAAGTAAGCAAATAAGAAGGTTGGGAAAAAGGGATGCTTAAGCCGGTATTGGAATAAACGACCAATAGCTCGAGCACTTTTTATCGATATAAGCTGATTTCAGAAGGTACCTCCTTCAACTGGAAATCCGTTGTAATGTCCAACAATTTATTCCAATATTTTTTCCCCTACTCCCTCTGCAATCCTCGATAACCAATTAACCTTCGATATATTTATCATTTCGAAACTTGGCCATTCATTTTAACGAATAAATAACAGGATAATCCTATTACATCCACTGCTACTTCAAAATTAACACGAACTCGATGTCGTTATTTCTTCGAGTACTTTACTCGTTGCTTCGTCATTAGTGCCTCATAAACAATGCTTCCAATTTTCGATCGATCTCAAATACTGAACAATGCTGGCTCACTGAGCGATGAAATGACAGGATCATTTGATTTTCAGCATTTTCCGAGATTATTGCAAGGTGTGCGAAATTTTTCACACTCGTATATGGACCATCCATTTTTTAATAACGCGGGAAAAAATTTGTCCATATGTTACATATGTTTCTCGCGAATTTGAATCGTCGATGAAATCACGTCACACTTCAATATTTTCTTTGTTCCTTAAAACTAACGAAATGTATGAAATTTTGCATATATACCGACACAAAGGTATTCTTTTTTTAGTAAAATAGGATAAGATTAATCGCATTTTATATTTTTTTGCACGAGTTTCGTTCGTTTATTTTTCGAGAACGGAGAGATTTTTTAGATACTTCTGCTTGCTCTATCTGCGAAAATTGCGTATCACGTTAGGTTTGGAAAATAAACGAGTAAAAAGCACGGATTTTTGCTAACGTGACGAAAATATTCTGAAAATAGAGATTTTCGTTCAACATTTCCGTCGTTGATATCACGCTGCAAAATTTAATTTAATTCGTAATTATTGGAATTTTTCAAATTATACTCTCTCGAGGTCTCTCGAGAAATAACGTAACAAGGTATGCTAGCCGATTGTCGTATTTTTCATGGACGAAGGTAGCGAAGAAAGCGACGTTCTATCACGAAATCGCAGGAAGGACACGCAATTATGCCCGGTGTTTATTTCTTATCGATGGATTTCTATTGGCAAAAACGCGAATTGCCTGCGAACACGTTTAATGCCGCGTAAATTTCAAGGATGACGGGTTGATGGTACACGTCGGTGAGTAATTCCAGAAATCGTCGTGATCGCTAATGAGAGGACACGTGGTTCGTTGCTCACCGATTTCAGCGAAACTCAGTGAATGGCTAGGTAACTGAAAAACACTTGACTCGTTCTCAACGATTTGCATATTCGAATCAATGCTACCTGAGATACTTTATCGCGGTTTGACAATGCTGTCCGACGAATTTTTCCTTTTTCTCTGATCTGTGATGTAAGTGCAATAAGTAATTATCGTATAAAACGCGCGATTTTTATCTAAAATGAAGTATCGCGTGAAATATTATGTGAAAATGCACCAACGTCGCGGAAAGTAGGTTTATTTTTCAACTTTGATGACCAATTATAGTTAGTCGGTAGCACGAATAATTATAATCATAAACTTCTGACACTCTTGCCTAACTTATAAGACAATAATGAACCTTTCAATGTTCTTACTTTTTACGTGATATTTAAAATAAAATCAGGTGTTTTTACAAAAACTCGCAATTTTCGTAGATAATAGAGCAATTTCGATTAAAATTCGCGTCAAACATTGACGCGTTTTGCATCGTTTCTTTAAGGACGAAAAATCGGCGATGGAAATTACGCTTTAATTAGAAGCTGTTATCAGGCAATAATTTCTAACAACGCGAATTGTTTATCAGTTAATTAAATCGGTTACACGTCACGTTGTAATTACTTTGTTACTAAGCAGAATTATTTTATTCAACGTAATACTCGATTTACGTCGTGAATTAAAATTACGTGTCATTTTAAACGTATACACTATCACCGATTTTAGGAAATTAAACTGTTTATGGTTTTTGTTATATACATATATATATCTCGTTAATTTATAAACGTTACGGAAATTAAACGATAATTAGAAGTATAATTAAAATGGTGCTCGCTCTTTGTCATTCGTGACCCAAAAACGTACGTTCCAGTATCTGCCAAAAAGTAAGCTCTAATTAACTTTTTGTAGACATTTATGGAATTCCAGAAAGAGTCGCAAAAGGAACTCGAAGTGGTCGTAACACGGTCACGAAGTCGCGATAATTATTACATTTTACGCAGAAAAAAGAAACGCGAAATAAAGACACCGTACGGAACTAAAACCGAATTAAAAATATCAAGTGAAATTACTCGATACCAGCATCCTCGTTATTACGAAACTGAAAGACAGAGTAACAATTCGCAAACCGCAGAACTCTTTTTCGATCTTTCGCGAACCCTTGCTAACTCCTGCAAGCATCCGCAACAATCAACGCCGTTTCACCTCGATTCCCCCTAAAAACCACATGGAACTCGTTATCCGCGAGCCGACCAGAAACAAGCCAGAAACGTATAAATCAAGTTCAGCCGTGGCCAGGCCGGCGGTACATACAAATACGCTCACCCCTAGCACCGTCTATCTTCCGCTGCAGAGCTGGAGAACTCTTTAAACTCATAAATTCGTCGTCGCTCGATTACTCGCCCTTGTCATGCTCCGACCGCTTTTCGTCGTTGCTTAGAACGATTCGGGACCCTCTCGAACATCCCCGAACCCGAAAGTGTCAAACGCAGAGCCTCCTCGATCCCTGCCAACTTCCCAATTCAGTGGATGACTTCTACAATCGGATGAGCACCGATGAATGCTCTTACCGCATCCCCACCCCGTCCCACTTCCCCCCACCACTCGGCCCTCTATCCCGGTCTCACTCGCAGCGCGCGCCTTTCCCTTTCCCCCACTCCTTCCGCCCGACCGAGCCGAGGCTTTATTGCGGTCGCGTTTGTAGGTATATACGCGGATGGAAAAGCATAACGTGAATAACCGCGCGAAAGGGAGAGAAACGGGTAGACAGGGCTCGAAGCGAGGGAAAAAAAAGGACAGGAACGACTGGCGCGATGCAGCGTGCACCAGATACGGGCACGGGAAGCAGGCTGAGAGGCCAGCAGAGGAGAAACACACCGTAGGGAAGGGCGGCTCGTAAAACGTTGTAGCGCAAGAAGCAAGCATAGCGGCAGCAGTCGCGAGTGAGAGGGCGCTGCTGTGCGAGAAAGGGCAGAGAATCGTCGGGGGCCGTTACAAAGTAGGCACAGCACTTTATCGTCGACCAAGGCCTGAGAGACACTCTTACTTCTTCTCTTTCTCTCTCTCTCTCGTTCTCATCCCCTTTTTCTCGGCCAGTGTTTCTCCTTCGACTCCCACCTGCGTTATCTCTCCTCCGGCCGGTCTTCCTACGCTTCTTTTCTTCCCTGCAACCCCCCTCTCTTCTCGTCAGCCTGCTGCTGCTTTGGTCAACGCGTCGCTTTTCATTCCGTCCAGCTTTTCTCCCCGGCTATAACCCATTTTCCGTGCCTTACTTCTCGATTGTCCGCGGTTTCCCGTGTCTCCCGCGACCCTCGACCCTTTCGCTACTTCCATTCTATCCCCCACCACGACTCTGCGGGCTCCTTTTCCACCGTGTCAGTCGCATCACGCGTCTTCTACTTCCCCCACCTTGCTGCTGGCTCGTAACAAGTTCTTCCTCCATTGAGACGAGCTGCGTCGCCGCCGATACACCCACGTATCTATATCTGGCGCATAAATCTGCTCGCGTGGGCGTGCAGCCGTACGGGAGACCGCGTATACGGGCAAAATCCATTCATGGACTCGGGGCCCGGTCCGGGAAGCGCAGGTATACCCGAGTGTGCCCGATGACGAGGCGTTTTATAGCGACGCTGCCTGGCCGAGTAGACGAGCCCGTGAGTGGCCAATGGTGGGCGAGTAAGGGAGATCTTCTAGCAGATCCTCGTGTGATTCTTCACACGCCAGACCCGTTGCGATCTTGGGAAACGAATCGGACTAGGGGTTCGTTATGGCGTTAGTCACCGTAGTCTTTCGTTATGGTCGGGTGCAATCGTGATTCTCGAGTGTACAGGGTGAGTCGATAGCAATGAATATTATCTATCCACGTCTGTCTACTATTTTATATTTTGACGGAGGGGTCCTATTGCAAGTTGTTAGAGGTTTGGGTTAGGTTAGGGTTAGGGTTAGGGCTCTGGGCCTGGTCTGGTATTCTCCGCTAGGCGTTGAGCTGTAAGGGACGAAAGGAAAAGAAAGGGATGCAGTTTCGTTCTGGGCCCGATAGTGGACTCGTCAGTAAGGCCCTGACTTAGACGACGGGGATAATTTTGGAAGGCCTAGATATGGTATATATAGAAAAGGGGGATTTACCGAGGATTTTCGAGAAATCCTGGAACCTTCTTTAACACGTTGGGCCCCGCGCCGATTTTGCTGTGCTTTCCGTTCAGCTCGCAACGATCGAGAACTTAACGATATTTGAAACGACTAATGTAAAGATACGGACGGCAACAAGGCGTATTGAATAAAGAATCGTTCACCAATTACAAAAAAAAAGGAGACATTCACAAAATCCAAAGATATTGTTCGAGATGTTATATCAAAAATTCAACGATATACGAACATAAGAGAGTGAAAAATTTGACTAAAAAGTCAATTTCACGTTTTGTAATACATGCAGAAACAAACCAAATTTTTGTTTAGAATGTTTTAATAACTGTAAATTGGAATTATCACGTTTATTTTTTAACTTTGACACTATCGGGCCCAGTGTTGCTATTTATATTTTCTTTTTTTTTTTGTATCATCTTGTAGCCGTTGAAAAAACGAATTCAACGACCTATGATAAGGTGACCTTTCACCAACCTGGAGTCTAAAATGAAAGTTCTCGGACTGTAAGGTCGCTGGCGCCTGACTTCTTCTGAGCGTCATACAGTACACGCTCTACTGACAAATGTTTAACCTCGTTTTCTTCGAAAACTAAGCTTTGTCCGAAAAAATGTTATTCTTCCTTTTCGACTTATTTTTACACGCAGAATCCATTACCCTTGTCGGTTACGCGATTTAGAAGATGGTTCGGTAGAAATGCACGTGATCGGGACGTGGATAAGATACGATCAAATTGACAGTCAGTCGAGTTTCTCGGGAACTAGTTTTACTGCCTCATCTCGCCAGTCCGAGGATAGTAGGGAGAAGTTATCGTCCATTGCAATCGCGGATCGTCGTTTGACGAATAGTCGGATTTAGATTTCGGGGAAACTATGCTGCGTAATAGCAAATTGGCGGAATAGACAGCGCGTAACCTCTCGCGATCATGTCGGAGTATGAGTCGATGGAGCGTAACCGACTCCACGTTCTATTTAGCTTCGCGGTGCCATAATTTCTGCCTATTTCACTCTCTGCAATATAGAGTTATGGTCGATGAGTTCTAATTACCGTGTACTCGATCGGCGATTTTACCAGCATTTTGCAATTTCTGTCTTCTGGTTCCGAGATGTTTTTCTGAATTGGCTTGAAATTTTCAAGGGCCACGTGCTTCGCATAGTCTCTCGTGAAGAACGTTTCGAGAAATATCGTTAGCTAATTTGAAAGGTTAACGAAGAAGATATTGAGATGGATGAAATGAAAATGGAATCTTCGAGGATAACGTAGATATAAGTTGTTATAATAGATTAACGAGGAATTGAAGTATCTTGATCTCAGATATTAAAATTGCGATTATTATTCTACCGATAGTTTCGAGATAATCAATTTCAATCTCCGATTCTTGATCTGATCGAATCGACGTCCTTCAATTAACATTTTCAACCAATTTCTTCGTCGATCAATTTTAAATATATCCATAAAAACACCCTGCAAGGATGTTTCAAAATTTACGATATTATCCTGAATAGAAATATTCTTAGCTAACTTAAAAGATATATCTCGATTCATTCTGAAAAACGATATTATCTAAAATAATCAAGCACATGGAAAGAAATCTAGAATCACGTTACTCTTGAAAGATTAATAGAGACATTCATTCGGATAGATTTAATGAAAATGGAATCTCCTAACGTAGATGTAGTTCTCATAATAGACTGATGAAAAATTGAAGCATCTTAGTATCAGATTTTAAAACTGTGATTATTATCCTATCTGCATGATAATCTATTTCAATACTCGACCGCTGATCTAACTTCCTATTAACATTTTTAATTCAACTTCTTCGTCGATTATGAAGCTAAATATATGTACAAAAAATTCCATAAGAACGTTTAAAAATTTACAATATTATACCGAGTAAAATAATTTAACCTCTTTAGGGACGAATTCTTTTTAACCCTTTGTATTTCGAATTATATTTCAATTTTGTTACTAGCAGACAGTAGATACTTTAAGTGTCTTATTTGAAATTTACTTCGACTAAAAAATAGGACAATTTGAATAAATATCGGAAAGAACAAATTCAATGAAATGTCAACTTTATCTACACTATCGTTGTATTTTGTAATTTTTATGTGAAAAAGGAGCTCGCGAGATAAAAACTGGTGTCGAGTCACACTCGTTATAGTGCAAAGGGTTAATCCTTTCGTAGTCAATAGGAACCCACTTATTTTTTATGTGCGAAGTTTATTGGAAACCATAGATTCCACTTTGCGAATACGCTGTCATATTTTCAATAATTTCTGTTTTATTTGTTCCCTTTGAATTTTAAATATACACGAAGTGACTTGTATTGTATTCTATGTATTTTATAACACCCTTATCATCACTCAGGAATGTCTGTGAATAACTTGACCATGAAAGAGTTAACTTAACAACGATTTCAAAGCAGTCGTTATAAAATAAAATAAACCGCTATTAGCGGTGATATTCAGCAACGTTTTTTTTTTCTTATCGTTGATGCATTCTATGATGAATAGTTCTCCAACCGATTCTAATTTTCCCCTCGCCAGTAATAATCATAACTTACTTGTCAGTTCCCTGAATAAATTAACTCTTTGGGGTACGGTGGGATTAAAACTGTCCCACCTCTTCGATGCACGATAATGCATAGTGGGACATTTTTAGACCCACTTCGAAATATTGCAATAGTTTGGACTATTTCAGAATTATTTATGAATTAGGTGGGACTATTTAAGTCCTATCCTATAATTATTGTTATTTCTTTGTCTTCATATTACGCGATACCTTTATTAATAAAAAAAATACCAATCTTATCTTTAAAACGCAATAAAACTTCCGTGCAATACAGGCCTTTTTTATTTTCTGAAATGCCTCCAAGAGTTCAATCACGATTATTATTCTAACAACCCCTAAATCTCGGTGTAACACGATGCTAGACCGAAAATGCCTATCGGAAACCTTTGTAAACAGAAAAAATAAACTGCAAACTCCGACCTAACCCCGATTAGACTCTCCGCTCGCGCGGAAGAATTCAAACACGCGACGAAGCCGAAAAGGCCGCGATATGTGTAAGATGTAGCCGTAAGATTCGATTCGGGGCAGTTTCTCAAGGTATTCGTTTAATCTGTTCCAGGCGAGGTGATTGGCCAGCGGTTCCTGGGAAACGAGAGCCACGTGGAGCACTTCAAGCTCCTGGAGCGCGCGACCACTTCCATCCTGATTGGCGCCAGGTAATTGTTACGTGATTCGATTCTTTACCGGTCGCTGCCGACGTCGAGGGAAGGGTCAGCAGATGGTCATCGGCTAGATTCCCGTCGTTCGATCCGGGGTTCCCGTCGAGTCACTCCCTCGATTACGCGGCACCCGGCCCGATGACGCGCTGCCGTGGCAGCGCAGCCCCTTATGACGTGTCCTCTTTAATTTTACATGAGTCGTATTCCCTTCGATCGATCCCGGCCGACCACCACCGGGCTTTTTGATATGGAATAAATTGCTTTCAATTACCGGGCCGGGCATGGAAAAACGCGAGGCCCGCTGGTTGTTCCTCGCGTGGCCGCCGCTGTAATTGTCGTCCCTGCTCGCATGTATCGCCGTTTCACGCTCGTGTCTTCGCCCGTGCTCGCTTGTCTCCGGCTCGTGATCGCCTGTCTAGCCTTTCGAGTCGTTATCATGCGAAAATGAGAGGCTAGGCCTCGGCTAAAGGACAGCGAACGGGCATTTTAAACCAGAATTCTCCGAGGATTTTTCTTCTTGCCTGTTTGCCGTTCGTTTTCTCGTGGCTTAGCGATTTCGATAATGACCGTTGTCGCAGGCTTTTGCGAGAATTTTCGTTGCCTGGAATTTATAATTTTAAATCGTTATCTTGGATGTAAGGATAGGGACTCGAGAATTTGTCAATTTATTTTAACAGTAAATATACCTGTCTTTTACACCTAACTATTCTTACACATGAATATAATTATCTGTAGGTAAAGTATTTTTTGGTACAAAATATAAACTACGAGATAAATAAAAAGCGAGATTATAATAGGATGATATGAGAATTTACGGAAAGTTAAATGAGCGTAGAATTTGAAAGTAAATTTTGTAAGGGGTCAATTGATCCCGCTTGGTACGTTTAGTGTTAAGAATTAGTGGAATGGAAATGTTTTTAAACACACTTTGCGTAAGATTAATAATATAAATGTGAAATGATTTCGTTTTTACGAGGTAATTGCGAAAAATTCTCTTAGTTTTATATCGCGAAGAAAACAAGATTGTTGTAAGATAAAAGATGGAAAAAGGGTAGCTGTAAAAGTAGAATGTGTATAGCTTAGATTTATAAAAGATTAACCAATTATCTGCCACGGTTACGTTGAGGAAGACATTATCTTTAATCAGAAAGCGTCTAATTTTACCTTGGCTATTTAAAACGCAATCGTAGATGCTGGTTTAAACTGAGCACCGTTCTCGGAGCGGTATTCAATTAGCCATTGTAATAATTATCACGTCGGTGTACTGTTATCCATCTCCCGGGTAGCGTAATTCAATTAGATCTCAGAGCTATTAACGGTAACGTTTATCGAAGTATAATTGCATTATGTTCATCGGCGCCGAGGAGATTTTAAATCAGCAATTTTCATGCATTTTTAAAATTAATTAGTCCCTTTGAATCGAATTAAAATTAATTCGATTCAATTGATTTATTACACGCGGTAGCTGTATAAAATTCGTTGCAACGCGAACATGATAAATATCAGTCGATCTTAGTACCGAATGGAAATCATGAAACACGTTGCATCGCTAATTAATTAAATTCGTATAAAATTACGTTGTCGATGTATTGCTTTGCCGTTTGACAATCGTATTGACCGTGGTAAAGGTACTTCGAGTAATACTTCTTCGTAAACTCATGCAGACAGTCTAGCTACGCCAAAAGCTCGCATTCGTATTTATTTTTGATATTATATAAAAATAATTTCAATTTATTTTTAATTCGTTGAAATTTTTAAAATGTATCGCTATGATTCTACGCGACATTATCGTGGCCCCCCATAGCAATCAAACTAGTATAAAATAATGTTAACAATCGCATTATCTCCAGTAAAGGTACTTCAAGAAATATTTGATTCAAGATGAAGAGTTCCATTCCCAAATATAGTGTTGCAAAGTTCGCGTTGATTTTTACCAAGGTTCCGTTTCAATGAAATTTTTGCAATGTATCAGAATTAATGGCACCAGTATCTAAACGTAATTCTTAATTACGCGAGTTTCAAAGCGACGGATGAAAAAGGATTGGGTGAAGCAATTAGGGTTAATCACCGATCTAATACCCGCGTTCCTAAACAATCGGCGATCGCGAATAGGAAAAAGTAAATGGTATCGTAGTCTCACTTAACCTTAAAGGAAGTACCGATTGTTAGGCTCCTCAAAGGGAGCTGAAAGAGGGGCATGTAGCGTGGCAGTACATAGAGCCGAACGCGTTCTGTGGACGAAGAAAGAACCGGAAGGAGACACGGCGAAAGAAGCCAGTCGAATCTCTCTCGCTCGTTCTTTCAATGGCGAACATTAAACAACGTCGAACGGTGTTTAAAAGAAATCTCGTATCGATTTAAAAGGATTCACTTACAAAGGAACACTAATTAGACTCTTTCTTACCTCTGCCCCTGTTCCTGCGGAACGCTCCAAGGACGCCCAAATTCTTCTTCCTCTAAATTGCAGAACTTTAGCTGAAAAAAAAAGATGGAAAAAGGAAGCGGGAAGAAAGGATAAGAGAGAAGAGGGAATTAAAGCGTTTGCAGTGTAAGATAAATGTATAGGTACACGTACAATGGAAGGCTTCTAAGACACTCTGATATCGTTCTTTTTCCAAATTATAAAATGTCGACGACGAGGATAAAAAGGAAAGCAAAGCAGAGGGTTTATAACGCGAGATAAATACGAGATAAATACACACATGCATGCATAATGAACGGCTTCCAAGACTCTCGGATCCTTTTCTCTGCAAATTATAGAACTTCAACAAGCGAGAAGGAAAAAGGAGGAAAGTGGAAAAGGAACGAGAAATAAAGCGTTTATAATATAAGGTAAATACATAAGGGAATGCATAATGAATAGCTTTCAAAACTCTCGAATCCTTCTTTCAATTTCAAATTATACAATGTCGACGACTAAGAGAAAGAAACGAGGAAAATACAACGTTTAGAGTATAGAATACACAACAGATAAATATTATACGTAGATGCATGCATAACCAATGACTCTGAAGATTCCGAATCTTTCTTTCTACAAATGATAAAACTTCAACGAGAGAAGAAAGAGAAAAGTACGAGTGAAAAAAATTGGAAAGGAGGTAAAAGTAAAACGTTTATAATGTAAGACAAATAGGAGAGAAATACAGAGATGCATAATTAATGGATTCCAAGACTGTTAAATCCTTCTTTCTACAAATTGTAAAACTTCAAGGAGAAAAAGGAGAAAAATTATAAATGAAAATGGGACAGGAAATAAAAAAGATAAATATATCGATTCATGCATAATCAATGGCTTCGAAGACTCTTAAATCCTTCTTTCAACAAAGTATAAAAATTTCAATAAAAAAATAAAGCGTTTATAATATAAAATAAATACATAGACTCATGCATAATCAATGGCTTCCGAACACTTCGGAATCCTTCTTTCTTCAAATTACAAAACTTCGACGAAGAAAAATAGGAAAGAAAAATAAAGCGTTCACGGTGTAGGATAAATATATGGATACGCGCATAACCAATGGCTATCAAGAAAAAAGGGGGGAAAAAATATATAAGCGTTGGGAATAAAGGCAATAAAAGCGGGTCACTGGAACGATATAACTTGCGCGGAGAAAGGCGTCGAAGTACCCATAAAAGGAATATAAATCCTCCTGCGAGGAAAGGGCAAAGGAGAGGAAAAAAATCGTAAATTCTAAATGGTCCCACCGAAAGAACACTGAATTCCAGTCGACTACGGTTTACATTTTCGAGTTCCACCGGTGACGCATTTCCCGCGATAGAACCTCCTATTTCGCACCTTACCTTAGCAATGCTCCTCTCGCGATACGTTTCACTTTGAAAACGGAATTCTCCTTGAACAACCCCGCGATGCGACCACGCAAGTTTGCCCTCGAATTTCTCGGGAATAGAAAAATCGCCTCTTCGAATCCTGCGCTCCGATTCGCCTAAAAATATTCTCCCCGCTCGATTAACCCTCTTCCAGCTCTTAGATCAGCCATGGTGAACCTGCTTTCGATGTGGGTTAAAATTATATCAATTCTACTTTTAAATTTGACAGCGTCTTTTTGGTGATATGAATATTTTCCGTGTGTTAATTTTGAGTTGCTACATACTTGTAATTTTTATTCGGTATTTGTCCATTGTTTGTTTGTTAATACCTTCTTTTGTGGGTTATTAATTTTATTGAAAATATTCCTTTATACGTAATTAAGATTTTTATTTCAATATTCCTCGTTTTTTTTTTAAAATGAGCTTCCAATTGTTTGAAGATATTTATTATTCGACTTCGTTAGAATATTTAAATTTCTGACTTCGTTATATTCTTACGAACTTGCAATTTTTACCCAAAATTCATTAGCTTTTTTCCTTCTAATATTTAATTTTAATATCTTCGTTTTTTTTTCAATTGCATCTCTATATAGTTAACCTTGCCAGTGCTATCAAATTTTCAAATTCATGCCGCCGTTATGAACTCGTACTTTCTACTAGAAAGTTGTGGATTGAAAAATAGATATTTTCCAATTTTCTTAGAAATATCGATATCGTTATTAAACTGAATGACAACTCGTGTTATTCGGTATTTTTTCACTGTTTGTTTGTTAATACCTTCTTTTGTGGGTTATTAATTTTATTGAAAATACTCCTTCATGCGTTATTAAGCTTTCTATTTCAATATTTCTTATTTNATATTCTCACCAATTTCATTAGAATATTTAAATTTCTGACTTCGTTATATTCTTACAAACTTGCAATTTTTACTCAAAATTCGTTAGGTTTTTCCCTTTTAATCTTTAATTTTAATATTTTCGTTCTTTTTTTCATATAATTAACCTCGCTTGTACTGACAAATTTTCAACTTCATGCCGTCGATATAGAAAATTGCGGATTGAAGAACAGATATTTTCGAATTTTCTTAGAAATATCGACATCGTTATTAAACCTTCTTCCTCGATCGTATGGTGTTGTCGCAGATTTTCTAAATTTCCCTGAAAATTCGTCAATTTCCCAGGACCGCATTCTTCGCGCGCGATTAACCTCCTCGGGACCTCACGCACTGGCCCGAAAATATCTCACAATTTTCATAGAAAATACTTCGAAATTTTCCTTTTAAAACACAAGATAAAACTCCGCTGAAACCATGTAATATCTCCCCGAAGCTTTTAAAGAGATTAGCTCGAGCGTAACGACAAGGGCGCAGAGCGTAGAAGGATAGACGATTTCCTGCTCGTATTTCTTTCGAGATTAACAAACTGCCGGGTAGCTGAAATGAAATTCCTTTTTTAAACAGCCACCAGACTGTCTAACGTTTTCAAGGAAGCCGAGGCATGGAGGCTCAAGGCGATTCCAAACCCTCGAGCCTAAGTTCAACCATCTCAGAACTCAGTCCTCCTATTTGCATTCTTCCTCGACGAAACCGAGATAATACGTCTGCATAACGCGTCTCTTCGACACGTGAGATAAAATTCGAGCTCATCTAGCATAATCGCTCGCGTAATATACGATTCAGGGCCGTAATTCGAAGTCGCGAAAGATGAACCCTCTGCACAAGCGAGTAAACCACTATTTAATTATTATCATTGATAATAAAGTATAAAGATAACATGAAACCTATGTAAAGATAACAACAAACTCTACCCTTTGCTAGATTATTTATTTCGTGAAATCATTTGCATCTTAACACTAGATTTACGGGACCCGTCAATTTGACCTCTCAGCTGACATTAAAGTTTATTAGTGATTAAAAATAGTAACAAAAAAATCGAATAATAACTTATTCCAGCACCTTCTTGAGAAATATATGTTTCTCTGAGGTTTTCTCTGGAAATGGCAGAAGAAATCAAGCCAAGATATAGTAAAACATGTTCGGCGAACATTATTCCGAGTACAAAGGGTTAATATTGCGATTGTTTTCAAATTAAACTCATCGTTTGTTTCTTAAAGAATATATGTGGTTTCCTTCACCTTAAATCTGACGGGTGTCCGTAGAAATAAACAATTCCCGTAAACCTAGTGTTAAGAAACTTTTGCGAAATTATTTTAACCCTGAGAAGAATCTTGTCATTCGAAGTGCCGATCGAGTTTGGGGAATTTTGCTGGATCGCATGGTCCATCCACGGGATCCAACAACGCAATGGAAAGTCGTTGTTGCCCAATGGGACACGCGGTGATAATGCTCATTATATTTTAATGTATCGTTGTCCCACGAGAAACGAGATTACGCTGGCGCTGCCGCCTGGCCTGGCGGATAAGGGAACCGGCGGAATTGTATTCAAAGGATTTCCTTTCTCATGGAAATTTGTATTAACAGTGGCGTCGCTTGAAACGTTGAAAAGTGATCCTATCGCCGTGGCAAACGTCGTTTTCGCAAGGCGATGCTCGGAACCAGCGTCGGGCCCAAGCGAGCCTCTGTTCTCTCTCGGCTTTTGTTTGGACACCGCGAGAGAAAGAGAGAAAGTGCCGGGTTTTTAGCGGCCGGAATGTGGATGGAATTGCACGGATATTGAAATTTGTAAGAAGATACGGGGTTTGAATGGATGCCGGGCTTGTTTCGAGGGTTGCTAAGCCTTTCCCTGTTGCGACTCGATTTTCCATCTTGTTCGTCTTCTCGATTTTCGTGGTTCGTCTCGTTTCAATGCTCTTCGCCATGGCAGAATTGCAGTGGAATTGAAAATCGGCTGATGAATCCGATTTCTTGACTGACACGAAGTTTCAATGGGTGACTCCGGTCGTTCCAAGTTTAATTTCTTACTTTTTATTCGGGTTCAGATCGCGAATCTACGCGAACTCAATTATTTATGCGTATTGGAAAGCTAGCAGACACTTGTGGTTTTTAATTTTATTGAAAAACTTGCTCGAGGTAGAATTTTAAATTTCTCAAAATCCGAATTCTTATTGTGCGATTGAAGAATCTGGAAAAGTCGAAATTTAAGATAGAGACAAAGAATGATGGGTCCTTGCCTCAGTTTCGATTCTTTTTTACTAAGATCTTTGTCGAAAATAATTATTCGAGACTTTGGAAATTTTCGTAATGTACAAATTAAGTATCTCGTGTTCCAGAATCTAAACGAAATCAAAAAAAATTTCGATATCTCGATTTCGATTCTTTTTCAATCCGATTTTTGTCAAAATTTATTATTCGAAATTTTGCAAATCTCTTATTGTAGAAATTAAATATCTCATGACCAAGAGTCCAAATAAAATAAAGAAAAATTTCGACATCTCGATTTTGATTCTTCTTTCACTCAGATTTTTGTCAAAAGTTATTATTCGAAATTTTGCAAATTTTTTTATTGCAAAAATTAAATATCCCGTGACCAAGAGTGCAAATAAAATAAAGAAAAATTTCGACATCTCAATTTCGATTCTTTTTCACTCAGATTTTTGTCGAAATTGATTGTCCGAAACAATGTAAATTCTCTTATTGTAGAAATTAAATATCTCATGATCAAGGGTTCAAATAAGATAAAGAAAAATGTATGTATATTTGAATATGATTTCGAGATTTATTATTTTCGATGGCTTATCAGGATCGTATTATCGTTTAACACGGAAAGATTCTATTAAGAAAATTCTCTCGCGTGGTCGAGTATGTTGAATAAGACAATAGCAGAAAGCTGCGAGAAGATTGAGAAAGTTGCTTGGACGATGAATTTGGATGAATTTATGCGCGGGAAAAGTTTGATCCGAAGTTGAAATTGAGGAAAAACTGGAGCGTTAAGATCGTTAATAAACCCCACGGATCACCGGTGTCCAAGATCTAGGGAAAATTGGATGGCGGGAAAAAAGACTCGAGCCAGCGATAATCTCGTGGCCGTAAATCAATCCGGTTTGATCGCATCACGAACTTGCATACATGTTCCCGCGAAGATTTAAACTCGTTATAAGCTGTCGGACGTAACTGCAAGTTAGCAGAAAATTAACCGACGCAAACGAACTTGCAACAGCTAATTGAACGTTAAGTAATATAATACAGGCATGAAAGTGAGCTGCGGAATTATAAAATATTCCAAACTGTTGATGCTTCGGCATGGTAAAGTTGCAATTTTATCTCTTCGATATCCGCGATAAATACGGCATCGTTGCAGAGGAAAGATTAAGTAAATTTTCTCCAACAGACGCTACTGCTCTTCTAATAACAAGACGTTAAGAAAAGGAAGATTTCTTGTTTTACGGAAAATTAGAATATTATTTCCAGTTGTTATGTTATTTGGATAAAAAAAATCTCATGGATTTCGGAAATTATGTCCTAATATAATAATTTCTAAAATCGGAATATTATTTAAATCGATTACAATATTTAAATCATAAAGTTTAGAAAATTTAGA